>CM028380.1:152840326-152878467 GCA_013146195.2 Codonopsis lanceolata
GGACTCACGGTTAGACTTCATTCATCTAACGTAAAAATTCGATTCACAACTAATCTAGGCTTCACTCACCTTTGATGGAATTGAAACGATTTTAAGAAAGAACAAAACTAGTTATTCGAAAGTTTTCACTCCAAAATCTCATCGCCTTATTTCATGAATTAAAGTGCCTTATAAAGGCTTACAAAAGTATCCTAATTCTATAAAGAAAAAAACAACTTCTAAGTCCTTAAGGACTCTAATTAAAAATTAAAATAGGAAACTACCTAACTTAAATCCTAGTCCTTAAAGGACCTATTCCCAAAAAACGGGATTTCCTTTAATCACCTAATAAAAGACTTCCTAACCAACTATAACAATAAAAAGGAAACTAATTTATTTAGGAAATAAAACAACTAATAACACTAATGGCAGATTTGACTCCTAATCTAACAATCCTTGTCGTTTTAGGACTCATGGTGGCCGCCCCCCCTTCCAAGCCAAGCCGTGTCCACCTCCTTGCATGCAATGACATGCAAGGTCTTCTAATCCCGTGCCACCCTTCCAAGCGCCCACGTGAAACCACTCTTCCATTCTTCTTGAGTCGTGCCCCATGGCACTCTTGTCTTCCAAAAATACTCCCATTTTACTTTGGGTTGAACCCCTTTGTTGTATCCTTGGTCCTTTGGCCCTTTAACTCTTTTGCATCATTTGTTTCATCCTTCAAACATGGCTGCCATGTCTCTTTGCCCCCAAGCGAATGCAACTCCTCATGGTCCTCTAGGTACATTGTCTTGTCCCCATGCTCCCGCATCAAACTCCCCTTCTTGAAAAATGATTGTCTTCAATCCTTGGGTCTTCTTAGCTTGGGACCACTCACACAAATTTTGATAGTTCATCTTCCTTGCGCACTGCCCAAGTAATCCTTCATTAGTCGTGTCTTTACCACACCCGTTTGCCAACTGTTGGAGTAAACCCATATCACTTACCCCTTTGCTCTTGCCCACATGTTCCATAGCTATGTCGAAACCCAACACTTTGGCTTTAACTCTTGCTTCTTCAAGTAAGGTTCCTGCCCACTTCTCCATTTCATGTGATTCCATCTCTGTTTGATCCTTAATCTTCAAAACTAAAAGGAATGTGTCCAAGAAGTTTGTCCAACTCGCGGCTTGACCTTCCTCAAGTAACATGTGAAAATTGAACTTGAACCCGTGCCTTTCATAGTTAAAATTTTGGGTTCTCAACCGTTCGCGTTCTCACTCCTTTCGAAATCCACTAACTTGTCTTGGAGGTCTTGCTTTAGTTGTAATTGTCCTTTATTCCTTTAGTGGCCACAAACATCTGTCCACTTTATTAATTACCTCTTGCGTGATTACAACCCCAAGCACGCTGCCATCTTCCTCCTTTGTCCTCCGCTTGATGCCTTTAATTGAAACAGCCCCAACGTTTTTATCATTGTCAATCTTGTTGTCCTCCCACGCTATTTTGACCCCCATAGTACTAGATTTTTTTCTTGCTAAATCCAACAACTCCTTGTTTTCGATGCCCCTTAAGTGGTATTCCTTTTGTGACGAGGCAGCTCCAAGTTCCAAATTTTTACTTGGGACAGCCCCATTCTTCTTGCCTTCTAAAACAGTGTTAAACTCGATGCCATTGTTTACTTCAATGTTGTCCATAGGCTGTTCTTCTTGCTCAAGCCTCTTCTCTTCTTCTTTTTCTTTTTCTCGTTTCAACTTTAACTCATCAATTTCTTCCAACGTCAATACTTTTCGAAAGGGACATTGAGATGGGTGGTGACCATTACCTTCACATTTATAGTAATCGAAAGGATAAGAAGAGATAATGTAAATTGACCTAGGATCGTAGTCATAAAACCCCTTCAAATTTGAAGCCCTCGGACAAGTTTTGGAGCCACAAAATTCCTTTGAAGCTGCTGGCTTCTTCATAATTCTTTTGCGTGGAAGCCATGTCTTACAAGCTTGTAGTAGTTGCTTCGTCAACCGTTGAACCTCACGTTTCATGTTCTGTATTTTTGATCGAACCATGCTCCGTTGTCTTCCATGATCGTCCACGAAGTTGGAATCCATGGAGGCCTTTTGCTCTGATACCCCTTGATGTGAATTCTAAGCCCCGAATACTCAAGTTGGCGGAAACAACTTGAATGGCTTGAATCACCAATGAAGAACAAACCAAAACAGCAACAAGCTGTCCGAAAACTCCCCTAAATACTCTAAAAACGAAAATAAAAATAAACTAAAAGGATAGGCGGACTCACCGGTTAGACTTCACTCATCTAACGTAAAGAATTCCGACGTCACAACTAATCTAGGCTTCGCTCACCTTTGATTGAATTGAAACGATTTTAAGAAAAGAATAAAACTAGTTCTTCGCAAAGTTTTCACTCCAAAATCTCATCTGCCTTATTTCATGAATTAAAGTGCCTTATAAAGGCTTACAAAAGTATCCTAATTCTATAAGAAAACTAAAACAACTTCTAAGTCCTTAAGGGACTCTAATTAATAATTAAAATAGGAAACTACCTAACTTAAATCCTAGTCCTTAAAGGACCTATTCCCATAAACGGGATTTCCTTTAATCACCTAATAAAAGACTTCCTAACCAACTATAACAATAAAAAGGAAACTAATTTATTTAGGAAATAAAACAACTAATAACTAACGGCAGATTTGACTCGTAATCTAACAATCCTTGTCGTTTTAGGACTCATGGTGGCCGCCCCCCCTTCCAAGCCAAGCCGTGTCCACCTCCTTGCATGCAATGCCATGCAAGGTCTTCTAGTCCCATGCCACCCTTCCAAGCGTCCACGCGAAACCACTCTTCCATTCTTCTTGAGTCGTGCCCCATGATACTCTTGTCTTCCAAGAAATACTCCCATTTTACTTGTGGTTGAACCCCTTTGTTGTATCCTTGGTCCTTTGGCCCTTTAACTCTTTTGCATCATTTGTTTCATCCTTCAAACATGGCTGCCATGTCTCTTTTCCCCCAAACGAATGCAACTCCTCATGGTCCGCTAGGAACACATCGTCTTGTCCCCATGCTCCCGCATCAACTTTACCCCTTTCTTTTTTTTCTTTTTGCTTGCAGGCATCCTGCTAGGGATTTTTTTTTCTTGGATGCTAGATGGATGGCCGTTAACTTTGTTGACGGCGGTTACTTCCGTTAAGTCTCCGTTAGGACTTCAGGGTTGTTGTTTCTCATTGTATTTTGATTTGCTTTTGTTCATTCATTACATTAGGTTCTATACTTAGTGGCTAAATGGGATGCGTACAAGTTAGCGTGACAACTGTGTATAGAACTTTGCCTTAGAATAGTTTTCTTGACATCACAGGTTTCAACGGAAGACTTCAGCTAAAGGCTTCACCAGCAGACTTTAAGAAGCCTACAGCGGCAGACATTGTCTACACTCTGATAGCATGACGTGTCTAGCTCTTCCAAACTTCAAGCCTAAGTGGATTATTTAATTCAGCCTAAATTAGTTTGAATTTGAATTAAATCATCTCCAGATCAGCGCTTGACTTCTTAGACACGCCCCTCTAGCTTTATCCGAAAAAGCAGGAAGACTTTCGCCTCCTGAAATGTGACAGCAAGTGCATAGACTGACACATACAGTGTACCAACTATTGGAGGTCTGCAACTCTGATTATCGCCCACCTGCTAGTTGCTGCAACAACTCTTCACCATTCCCTGCTCCATATCAGTTGAAGAAGAAGTCAATGAAATAGCTCCAGGCTTTTAATGCATTCAACCTAATAGAGTTGTTACTCACTTCGTCTTCTCCAACGATCTCAAGAATCCCCAACTATAAATACTAACATTAAAGACTGAAGAAAACAATGCTTTGAAACTATCCAACAACATTAAACTTTATACTCAGTGCATTCAAGAGATCATTAACTGGTCAAAGAAGTCCTCAACAACAACAAGAAAATTTGCATCTACTCTTATTCATTTACTTCTTACTGTTGTAATCATACTATTCTTCTGCACATTAAATATTCTGTTTTTCCAGATATTCAATTCCCCCAACCCCAAACACAAGTCAAATATTTTGTACACGGTCCATTGGATGTTTCTGTAATAGAACTAGTGGAAAATATAGTGCACATTTAAATCAAATGTTGACTGCCTTGGTGGTGGACGTAGCACTCATTATAGTGCAAACCATCTCAGAATACATGTGTTAATCTTCCTCTGTTATTTACTGTTTTATTTTGTCTTTCATTTCCTTAACTTATTCCTTTAGCAACAAACTTCGGTAATCAGCTAAGTCTACCGGTAGTGCTTCACTGGCAGACTTGAAATGTCTTCCTTGCAAGTCGTCCGCTACTTCAATCTTCTTAATATATTGCAAGTGCTTGCTCTTGGAATTATTACGAAAAGTTTTAAGTGTTCAATAAGTTATTCAACCCCCCCCCTTCTAGCTTATTATTGTGTCCATTGGGACTAACAATTGGTATCAGAGCTAAACTCTTCGAAAACTAGTTTTTCAAAGACTAAACTCTTGAGAGACACGATCCAATGACACAAACACACTACATGCTACCTACGTCAAATGCGAACCACGTCCCAATATTGGACGAAGGCCATTTCGATGTTTGGAAGGATAAGATAATGCATTTTATGAATTTTGTTGACAACAGGTTATGGAAGTGCGTGCTAGAAGGACATCATGTACCAATGAATCCAAACCTTCTGGCAACCGTTGGTGGAAATCCTCTCGAGATTCCAAAAGAAGAAAAAGAATGGATTGAGGACAAAACAAAACTAGTAGAGCTGGACAGTAAAGCCATTAACATCATTACAAGCTCACTAAACACCAGTACATACCAACAAGTGATACGGTGCATGTCTGCTAAAGAAATGTGGGAAGCTCTTGTTGAATACTTGGAAGGAGACCAAGATACAAGAGACAACAGAAAGTACGCCTTCATCCAGCAATTTGACTCTTTCAAAAAGGATCCCAAGGAAACCTTGAGACAAGCATACAATCGTTTCAGGGAGGTAATAAATAGTTTTTTCCTCTCGGTAAAACTTATGACAAAAAAGAAATGAAAATGAGATTTCTATGCTCTCTAGGTAGTCTATGACATGTTAAGACTACCACCATGAAGGAATCTAAGAACTTGAATGAATTGACTTTTCGTAGTCTTTCTGCAAGTTTGAAGGTTTACGAGCTCGAAGTTTGTCAAGCTCTAGAGCAGGACAAACAGTTCAAAACTTTGTCCTTGCGAACCATGGTACGAGAAGTAGCTCCAGTTGAAGAAAAACCCTCTACTTCCTCCAGTGAAAATGATTTTTGTTCATATGAACTATTTTTCATGTTTGTTAAACGCTTAAAAAATTTGCAAAATATAGGACACACACCAGCAGCCTTTTAAAAAATTTGCTGAAAGCCCATCTAACAATGAGCTCATGTGTTACAAGTCAACCCTACAATTAATATTATGAGCAGTCACTATTTTTTCTGCTCCCTATATTTTATCTTCATATTATAAAGTCACATCATGTGATTAATATTTTGGACAATCTCCCTCAACTATGGAGGAAATGCTCTATTTGGACAGATTCAGTATCTTCTAAAATAACTTCGTATATATAACGAAACTTGGTATTTGGTGCTGGATGGTTCTGGTTACCCAGATATCTTTCTTTAATAGACCAAGGATCTTATTTCCATTGCAAATCTTGAAAAGACAGATCAATAATATTTTCCATATTTTGCTTACGCAAGTATGGCACAGGAACAAATTCCTTTTTTGTTTCTTTATTTTTGGATGAGGAACCTGGAGAGGATGTCGTCTTCATGGCTTCCTTTACAGGTAAAGTGGGGTACTGAGATTTGTATTTTGACCCCTTAGGGGTACTCCAACCTTTGGCTAGATGCATCCTGCAAAAATTCTCGAGTAAGAAAATCAGGAAGAGAATTATTTTCCCTTTTTATATATTCAATATCAAAATCGAATATAGATAATTCAGATTGCCATCTGGCAAAAATATGTTTTGAAACAATATTTTTAACATCTTTTTTGAGAATATATTTTGCGGCACTGCAATCAATGTGTAGTAAAAATCTTTGATTTAATAAATCATCTTGGAATTTACTTATGCATTTCACAATTGAAAGCATTTCTTTTTTAATAGTAGAATAGTTTAATTGAGCTTTCTTCCACATACTGGAAGTAAATTTTTTTGCTTTAATATCACTACAAGAAAATGATGAATTTACTATTATTTAATTATCAACAAATTATAATTCATAGTAAAAAATTATGTATTTACTACAAAATTTAAGTTTAATAGTTAAATCTAGGATTCTTACACGACAATGGAAAATTATAGACAATGACTGCCCAACAACGACCGACTTTTATTTTTTGTTGCCAACTGATGGGGAAAAAATTCGGGGTAAACTTTTCCTGCGCGGGTAAAAAATGAGCGACGAATTTAGGCCCAATGTCTACGATAACATGACCACCGTAGAAGGCTGATGTTTAGCTACCAGGGTGATTCATCGCAAACCATAGGAGTCAGGTTTAAGGGATAAATCGATCAAAAGAAAATTACACAAAACCCTTTCGCGTTTGCAGTCAGCAGTCCCTTCAGTGTTCCAATTTGCTGCGGTGCGAAGAATCTCTGGTCAGTATACGCCTCCCCTTCCTCTTCTCCTTCTCCTTCCCCTCCGCTTCCCTTCCCTCCCCTTCCCTCCCTTTCCCTCTCTCTCACTCGACACACACATATTCACACGAAGACCACATATTCACGTCCTTGGTTCCTTCCATCTCTGTTTCTCTCTCTCTCTCAAATACCCAAATTGTACAATGATATTTCTTAGCTTGGGTTTATTTTTGCAGGTATCTGAATGTGGGTTTCTCTTGAGGGCTTAATTTGGGTAGTGAAAGGTAAATTTCCATATATATTTATGCATGGATTTGTGATTATTCCCTTTTTCTCTTAATTACAAATTTTGGATTATTTAATTGCGTGTAAGATTGTTTAGTTGAATTATTTAATTATATGTAGAATTGTTTAATCCCAAGTGGGTTTGCCCGATGTAGTACTTTTTTTATATGTTTAATGATAAGGTTTTTCCAAAAGGGCAACCCATTTATGAATACCAATTATTCAGATAGTTTTAATGCCCAGAATTTTTGATAACAATAGTATAGATTTTAACTTGTTTCGGCATCGTGTGGTCTTTGTCGTCTCTCTCTGGCACTAGTATAGAATTCTTTATAGCAATAGTTGTTTGTGTAAATACCATTTATGCTTTACTTTTATTATCTAGTCATATGCAGCATAGATGTTTTTTTTTTCCAGTTGGATGGACATGCTAATAACTTGCCTTAGTTACATTGGAGACAGAGAAGAAGTACAGTAGCAACAACAATAAGTGAAATTTGATAATGTTATCTTCATACATGATGCTTTTGTTGTCTATGCCCTCGAGATTCATGTTGTTTCAAGTTAGAGATGCTCTCAGTTTAGGAAGGAAAGAGTAAAAGAGAAGTGAGTACGATAACTTCAAAGACATATCTATCTAATGAATCTGAACTGAAGTAGCTTGATCTTATAATAAGTTATTGATACGTTGTCAAAAACTAGGAACAACACAAATCTTTCCCAGCTTTATGGACAGCCCCTAGGCCGAACAAAACTCCACCAAAACAGTCCCAAAATCTGCTCAAAATTATAAAGTTACCTTTGTAAATTACTACCCAAACTCCCAGCTTAATTTGGACAGATTACAAGTTCAAAAACTGCTCCAAACTATGCATTAACTTCAGCCCTGAACAATTTGTGTAAACAGAATTTCTCCCTACAAAATTAACTAACCAATTAGCAACCAACTACCTAGCAACCACTCTTACCCCACACCTAATCACAGCAGGTGTTAGGCTGCCCAAACCACCTCCCAATCCCATCAAACTCACGCATCAAAATCTGTTCAAACCCGTGCCAAATTCACGTCCAATCTGCCTTCAAAAACAGCCGCGTTCCTGGAGCTTTTGCTGCCCCAAAATGGACCTGCTATCAAAGACGATAATCTTCATTTACCTCTTCAAAAACATGATAATCTTCAGCATCTTAATTGTCAATTTTCTCATGTTCTTCTTCTACAGAACGATTGTCAGAACTGGAAATTGAAGAGCCTTGAGAATCATTGTGCAGATCCCGTGCCGTACTGCCTTATTTGAAATATGAGAGCTACTGATCTTTTTAGTGTGTGATTCAGCTTTTATGTATTGGTTATCAGAAGTCAGAACATGCACCCATCGCAAAAAGCATTATTGCAATCACAATGAACTCAAATTAGAATAAAAACATAAAGAATTGCTTGGTTAAAGAGAGTACTACAAACCTTCTTGCCATCAGGATCTATAGTTAACCTTGAACCTGGTTCAGCTGGAGTTGCAGCTGCATTACAATTGTTCGTCTCAAGAGCATACTTTCTTTGTGTGATTAAAATTCCAGTTAGGTAACAGAACAGAACCTGACCTGCAAAACAGAATCCGGAATGTTAAAACTGACCAACAAAACAGAACTTTAAGAGCATACTAACTACTTGACCTACAAAATAGAACTTGAAATGTTAAAACTGACCAACAAATTACACACGTAAAGAAGAAAAGTCAACTTTTAATCCAAAATTAGGTAACAACCTGAAGTCCAAACCATTCTTGTTAATGGTGCCTTTTGTGGAATCGGACTCGTTAACCCAACCCCTCAGTATCCTCATGTTCTTTACACTGTCAAAGAACGTCTTCAAAGCATAAAATTTCCCATAATCATACCTCAAATCTAAGTGACTTCCAATCATATGATATAGAAAGTCTTAAAATGATGATATACTCCATTGTAGTACATTAGTCCTGCTTACATGTATCTACATATATATCAGAATATAAAGCAAAGGAAATGTTCCGTAATCATGTCTACAAAGTCTTATAATGCTTTTTGGCTATACTTTCCAGTCCATTTCAAGCCTCGAATTTGGAATTTGAAGAACAAACAGAATTCTGTAGAATTCATACTATTATTCCAATTCAAATCCAAAGCTCGGAATTCATCGGTTTCCCCAAACATAGGCTTACAGTTTTTCCTTTACCTGTAGCATATTCATTGGCCATTAATGGCAGAGAAAACAATCGAAAGACAACCAGCTTACAACAAATCCAAACACCAGCTGACTTAATATCTAACACCCAACATAAAGTACGTTGGCACAGTTAGTTTCATTATAAGCTGCATTTTAGGCTTATATGGCTCATAGAATCCAAAACCAATAATGAGGTTCCCCGGTGTACTGTTCCCAAAGGCTGCATATCTGAAGCACCTACAGCAAAGGGATCTATCCCGTGACAATGATATAGGTCAAACAAGCTGTTGTTTGCTGCTTCATGATTCAAGCTAGGATTTTCACTACAAGAAAATGATGAGTTTACTACAATTTTATTGCTACAAATTAAATTTCTTAGTAAAAAAATATGGTAGTGGCCTTCTTCTCGTTTATTTATACTGCAGTAGGAGCATAAAAACGGGTTGCAGATATATATATATATATATATATATATATATATATATATATATATATATATGTGTGTGTGTGTGTGTGTGTGTGTGTGTGTGTGTGTGACCGAACACTGTTGGAGTTAATGCTTCTCAATGCAAATCTTCTTTGTCATGCCATCAACATTCACTTACGTACTGATGTACAAAGTTCCTCTTGTTGGTATTCAGCAAAGTTTCATGCTCATCTTTCCTTCTGCATTTGCTGATAATCATCATATCTTAAAAATACCAGCTCTGTCCCTGTACTAAAGACATCTCTAATGTTAGTCCCTGTACTAAAAAAATGCTCATTTTTGCATGTCTCTTGGCCCAATATAGTGGCAGTGAACATGTTTTGAGGTTCAGAAAGCTTCAATGTTAGCCCCTATTAGATTTATTTGTGTCACGAAGCTTTTTTGTTAAGGTGCCAATACTGATACATTTCTCATATTGTTTGTGGATGATACATTTCTCATACATAGATATTTATTTTAGGAACTATGGAGAAAAGCTGGATGTCCATTCGTAATCGGTTTTGTAAGGAGTATATAGCTGGTGTTAATAGCTTCATGGCATTGGCATATGCAAATTTGGGTGGAAAAAATAGCATGTTGTGTCCTTATGTGAAATGCATGAACGTGGATCGACAACCTCCACAGCTTGTAACAGATCACCTATATGAAAATGGGATTAACTTGAACTACAAAGTGTGGATACATCATGGGGAATCATATTCAAATAGCCAGCATGTTCCCGAAAAGAATGAAGGGAATAGGGATGAAGGTAAAGAAGACGATGAAATTGAGGAAATGTTTGAGGACTTACAAAGGGGATCTCTAATGGAAGATGATATTTTGGGTGACGATGGTAACCGTAGTAGTGAAAATATACGTGAGCAGGGGACAAAAAGCTTAGAGAAGTTATTGAAGGATGTTAACACTGAATTGTATTTGGGCTGTACAGCCTACACAATGTTGACGTTGCTTATTAAGTTACTTCATGTGAAGGTGCTAAACAAGTGGAGCAACAAGTCATTCACTATGTTACTAGATATTTTGAAAGATGTCTTTTCTAACTGTTCCAAGTTTCTGAAGTCACATTATGAGGCGAAGAGCATGTTGCGTGAACTGGGGTTGAGTTATACGTCAAATCCATGTTTGCAAGTATGATTGTGCTCTTTTTTGGAAGGCAGATAAGGATAAAGAGGAATGCCCTGTATGTGGTGAGTCTAGATGGCGTATTAATGATGGCAAGGGCAAGAAAATTCCTCACAAAATCCTTCGTCACTTTCCTCTTAAATTATGACTTCAAAGATTATTTATCTCCATATATACCCTCTCTTCCGTCCCCTAGGGTTTCCTCCTAGGGTTTACTTCTTCCGCGCTATGGCTGCGGCTCCGGCCATGGATGAGCCTCCTCCCTCTCCATCTTCAAAAAATACTTTCGCCTCAGTTCTTACTCAAAACAAAACTCCAGAGATCCCTCTCATCCCCCCATCCTCTTACAAAGGAGAACCCGCGCTTCAATTAACACAAGAGATTGTTTCTGCCCTCTCCCAACCTTTCCAACTGACTCTAGTAGGTAAGTTCTCCCATGGTCGCCCTACAATGGATACAATGCGTAAGGAATTCCTTACCTTTGGTCTTAAATCTTCTGTTACTTTGGGGCATCTTGATTCAAAACACGTGCTTATCCGGGCAACTCACGAAGCTGATTTTCAGCGTTTATGGATTAAGGACCAGTGGTTCGTTGGACAATATCCTATGCGAGTCTTTAAATGGACTCACGATTTCCGTCCAGAGATTGAAAGTCCTATAGTTCCTGTTTGGTTTTCTTTACCAAACCTACCTATCTACCTTTTTAACAAGCAAACCCTATTCTCTATGGCCAGCATGATTGGGAAACCGCTCACTATTGATAACCCTACCGCCAACCTGCTTCGTCCTAGTTTGGCTCGTGTATGCATTGAAGTAGATCTCACTAAACCCATCCCTTCCCGAATCTGGATAGATAGTGGAATCCCTTCGTCTGAAGGATTTTGGCAGATGATTAAAGCTGAACGCCTACCTTCCTATTGCACCTTTTGTCATCGACTTGGGCATGATGGGGATTCATGCAAAGTCTATTTAAAGCATCTCAATAAAGGTAAGACCGCTGCTCCTTCTGGTTCAGAATCAGAAAATCCCAAGCAGGCTCCTAAATCTAACGTGCGATAGCAGCCTAAAAAGCCCATGGCCAAACCTGATGGTATTGAAGGTAACCACAAAGATGTTGGTCTGGCAGATGTGACAAGCCCTAATACTAAGGCTCCCTCTATGAACACTAGCCCTAACGTTGATTTGAATGCATCTAAATCACCCAATAACAATGATGATCCCCATTTTGATACCCACAATTCATCTGAGGATTTAGACGATCTGATTTATGGTTCTAGTAGCGTGGAAAAGGTTCACCAAGCCCCAAACCCTATTGATGTTAATGATATTAATGATTTGGATAATCTGGCTGAAGATTTAGACAATATGGTTGATACTAATGATATTAACAATTCTGTCGATTCTGCCGCCAACTCCAGACCAGATTTAAGGGAATCTGGACGGCCTGATGTAGTTACCCACCAGGATCCTTCCCTCACCTCGCCTAATAAATTTGTTGTGCTTGATGTTATTGATGAAGAGGGGGAATTTGTTCAATCCAATTTGGATGCTCATAACATTGAAACGGGGGTTAATCTTAATCCTAAAACTTCAGATGCTTGGTCAGATCGGCTCACCAGATCAAAGTCCAAATGTATGGATCCCTCAAATTCAGTTCCTCATGGATATTAAGGCCCTTTTTTGGAATGCTCGGGGTATTAGGAATGATGCTACTATTTCCCGTGTCAAACAGTTAGCTTGTTCCCATAATATTTCCATTGTTGCTGTTTTTGAACCAATGATTTGCATGGATCGCATTCAACTCATTTCTCGCTGTCTTCGATTTTGGTATTATTTTTCTAACTCTTCTAGTTCAATCTGGATTTTCATTAAATCTTCCTTCACTTTCTCTTTAGTCCATGATTCTTCTCAACAGCTTACTGTTCAGCTTAAACACCACTCGTGGCCTTCATTTGCTCTTTTTACCGGGGTCTATGCAAAGTGCACCTCTTTGGATAGACAGGTTCTATGGAATGACTTAATTGCTTTAAATGGCCAGTTTCCTAATTCTCCATGGATTGTCGGTGGAGATTTTAATATTATTCTTCATCCTGAAGAAAAGTCTGGGGGTTTGGCATGGGATCAATCTAGCTCTTTGGATTTTCACGCCTGCCTTGCTGCTACTGGTTTGACTGATCTGGGTTACACATGTTCTCCTTATACTTGGTGGAACAAGAGAGAGGGCAATGCCACCATTTATGAACGCATCGATAGAATTCTTTGCAACTCTCAGTGGCTAGATACATTTTCTTCCTCAACAGTCGAGCATCTAAACCGTACTTGTTCAGATCATAGTCCTTTGCTCCTCCATTTCTCTAAATCTTGGAATCTCAAGCCTTCTGCTTTCAGATTTTTAAACATTTGGACCAGCCATGCCTCTTTTTTAGATGTTGTGAAGACGGCGTGGACATCTAATTGCTTAGCCCGCCCCATGAATAATTTTTCTTATAAATTGAAGTGTACAAAGCAAGCTTTACATATTTGGAATAGAGAGGTTTTTGGAAACATTTTTTCTGCAGTTAAAGAGGCTGAAGAAGCCTCCCTTGAGCATGAACTGTATTTTGAGCTCAATCCCTCTGATGAAAATCATGTCAATATGATGCATGCTCAGGCTCCTCTAAAATTGGCTCTTTCTTGGGAAGAAGGTTTTTAAGACTAAACCGTAATTTACATCATAATTCACAACCGTAAACTAAACCGTAATTCACACGCATGGATACGAAGAGTTAATCCTGGTCAGTAGTTATGTTTGGTAAAAACCAATCCTGACCAGTAGTAGATTTTTTAACGGTCTGATCTGTATTATAATATAGATGTTAATATCAAATGTGTAGGATAAAGTTGAAATGATATGGACATGATAGCCACAACTTTTTAAAGTGATTGTTTACTTGAAACATCCCAAAGTGGTACGATGGACACTTTACTCGTAATTGAGGAAGCATTTTGTTAACGATATATACATACATACAACTATTGTCTTAGGGATTGTGTATTGTTGTACTCCTCCTTCTAAAAGAGTCGAGATGTTTTCTTTTTTTGTTGAGTCTAAACTAAATTTACTTGTTTATAAATTTTCCTTTTTGAGGAAATATTTACAATTTTATCCTTACTTTTGCAACATACTTAATGGCGGGTTCACTTTCACATGAGTTTTTGAGGTACAAGGCCCATATTCAGCACCACATGGCGAGCACGAGATCACGCCACGTACTGGACACGTGAGCAACAATGTGCCTCGCACGTGGACATCTGTGAGTGCCCCATTTTTAACCGGTTCCCCCGCCACTGAAAAACGGGTGGTTTCAAAACCTTTAAAAGTGTGGAATACACCCGGGTTCAATTGTGGACTCAAAATAAGAACGACTGAGTCGTCATTTTTATTTTAAAGATAACTAAAGAAAAACCAAAAATATCATATTTGCAAAAGGGTACAGAGGCTAAGTTACGTGTTGGGAAGGGATTAGACACCCAACTCGCTCTTTCGGACTCAAAATTGGTTTTTTCGGCTAAATATGTTTTTTTTATAAAACTAACAATTTAAATAAAGCATTTATACGTATATATATGTAAATATAATAATAGAAATAACGAAACTTACAGTAGCCTCATTTTAGAGTTGCAAATGTATTTTATAAAATTTCGTCATAATAACGACTTATTTTAGTGCTATTTGTTATAGAATTTTGGCCAACATAACTGCTTATTTCGTGATATATTACTATTTTAAATAACATTTTTTTAAAGATAAAATAAATAAAACTTTAAGGAACCTACCTCTTGAAGCGTGAAGGTTTTATCTCGTACCAAACTTTTTTTCTAGTAGGCTTTAGGGTGTGCTCGCTCATATCTATTTTTAGTCATTGAATCGGGGAGAGATCTTCATATCTGTTTTGAGTCTTTTGCATTTGGGAGGTTTTGGGCAGTCTATTCTATAATGTTTTCCTTAAAACAATGAAGGTTAAGCCATATATTTTCTTCCGTACTTTAACAGCTTGTACCATGCACTGAAAGAGTTGCACTAAAAGGTAACTACAACAGTTGAACAGGGACCAGTAGGCGCAGCCGGGGGGCTTTTTGGGCGCCGCCTATGGGAGGTGTGAGCACAACGCCCAGATAGGCTATTGGTCGCGCAATGCTGCTTTTTCTTTTACTTTTTTGCACTTTGGCCCCTGCAATTCAATGTTTGTTCATTCTTCCGTTCTTTTGCATTTTAAACCTTGTAACTTGACATACGGTTAATATATTAGAGAAAAGAAAAATATCCACAGATATTTATCTTGTTCTAGTACACATGATTAAATTGTAATTATGACTCATAATTAATTTAGTGGAGGTTCTACCCACAGGAGAATCTTCTTTATGTATATTTAGACAATTTCTAATATGTGTATATCTCTATTATATTTAAGCTCCTGTTCTTGTTAACTCGCACTTGCATGTTTTATCTGTACCCTCCCTTAATGGTACCAACTTCTTAGAATGGCGTGAGAATGTTGAATTCACTTTGGGTGTTCTTGATCTCGATCTTGCATTCCAAACTGAAAAACCTTTAGCATTAACCGCAGAAAGTATCAAAGAGGATAAGGATTTCCATAAACTGTGGGAGAAAAGTAACAGATTGAGCCTTATGTTCATGTGAATGACAATTACTACAAACATCAAGACTCTCTTCCTTAAAACGAAAGTGGCTAGGTAATTCATGGAATTCGTTGCAGAACGATTTAAGACTGCAGATAAGTCCAATGCAGGGAAATTAATGTCAGAACTCACTACTATGAAGTTTGATGGTGCACGGTCAATGCACAATCATATTATTGAGATGCAAAATCTTGCAGCTAAGCTTCAGAATTTAGGAATGAAAGTGGATGAGAATTTTCTTCTCTAGTTTATCCTAAATTCTCTTCCTCCACAGTATGCCCCTTTTCAAGTGAACTATAATTCCATTAAGGAAAAGTGGACAGTGAATGAACTATCTAATATGCTAGTTCAAGAAGAAGCAAGGCTAACTCAACAAGGTGTTAATGTTGCGCATCTCACAATTCAAGGAGCGAATCATAAGTTTGGGTAAAAGGCTGGAAAAGACCAAGATGAATAATATCGTCCAACCTCCTCAAGTCAAGGCAAAGAAAGAAGAAATTTGTCGTTTCTACAAGAAATCTGGACATTTCCAGAAAGATTGAGAGAAACGTCGTTATTGGTTTGAAAGTAAAGGTAATCCTTTGGGATTCGTAACTTTTTCAGAATGTAACTTCTCTAATGTGCCTTCAAATACATGATGGTTGGATACATGTGCTAATGTTCATGTTTCTAATTCGATGCAGGAGTTCCTTACAACCCATATCATAAATCCAACTGAAAACTTTTTTGTGGGAAACGACAATAAAGCTCCTGTTGAAGCTATTGCAACGTATCGTCTTGTTCTTGCAAAAGGATATTATTTATATTTATTTCAAACTCTTTATGTTCCTTCTATTTCCCGCAACTTAGTTTCAGTTTCAAAACTTGATTTACAAGGGTTTATGTTTGATTTGGGTACTTGAAGTTTCAATTTATATAAAGATTCTATTAAATTTGGTTTTGGAATTCTTGTGGCTGGTTTTTACAAATTACGTTCTTTTCTCTATCCTTACCTGAAACCCAATTGACCCTGAATCATAATGAAGGAACTGTACATCATGTAATGAAAAAGGACTCTTCACTATTGTGGCATCAGAAATTGGGACACATATCTCGTGAACAACTTCAAAGATTAGTAAAAGATGGGGTTTTACCGAACCTAGATTTTACTGATTATTAAAGTTGTGTGGATTGTATTAAAGGTAAAGCAACAAAACACACAAAAAAGGAGCCACGACAAGTTCTCAGCTTCTTGAAATAATACATACATATATTTGTGGACCTTTTGATGTTCCAACGTTTGGGGTAGAAACCTACTTCATCACCTTTATAGATGATTATTCACGTTACTGTTATCTCTATCTATTGCATACCAAATCTCGGTATCAAAATAATTATTCCTGACTTAAAGAAATTAGTACCATTCGTACACAATATTAATCTCGGGTTTTATTTAAGGGAGAGAACGGTCTATTTTCTCAATATACTCAGCTAGGCTTATACTTCAAAAAAAAAAAGATTGTCGTTGTACACAATATATAGGGATAATCAAGTCGGTTGGCGGAATACGTGTAATGCACCCGAGAAAATTACTGGCAACCTAAACGGAATAGCATCCCTTAGTCACATATTAGCTAAGGTGAGTCATTAAGGAGATGGCTAATGATCTCTCTCTTTCTCTCACACCCGGTTGCCAAAGAGGTCAAACATCAAATAGTGCCTTTGTTTTATTCGGCTGTGGATAAAGGAAAGAAAATGAAAGAAACTTCGTGTAAGGAAATACAAGGCAGGTCCCAAAACAAGACTTAGAAATTTCTCCCAACAATCCGTACAAGACATATATATAGTTGATTTTATTATTAAATTAATAGATTATATATTTAACTAGGAAAGTCAACAATATAAATAAGACTACTATAATAAAATATTTTTTTAATCCATATCATAGTTTTATAAAACTTATACTAATCATTTTATTACATTGTATAATATAAAGAGTATATTAAAAGTGAGTCAACAAGATTTTATTCGGTCAAATATATCAAGAATGTTATACAATTTGTTTATTTATTAAAATTTAAATAGATAAAATATCGGAGATTTACAGTAAATCTGAAAGATTAGTAAACCAATCTTAAGATGTTGAATTAAAGTGGTTTTATATAACAAATGTGGATGGTAGTGACTAATTATAGTGCTTTCTAAGATTTTGGACCAAAAATACAGTCAATATATCAAAGAGATTTTGGGTAGGTACAGATTGAGTCATCAGTATTCAGCACCAAGAGTGTACTTTTGATTAGTCAATGGTCAACCAAAATGATTTAGAAGTCTTGAATTATGATAGGATATTACAATATTTTTTAAGCAAAATGTTGTTTCCACAATAATTTTTGCTTATCCATAACCTCTCTAATTATTAATGAAAGGATTAAACCGAGGAAAAGATCCTCGGCACAATAGTGGGCCCCACTTAGAAAACCACTAGTAGCGGAGTCATAGAAACGTAGGTCCCTGAAATAACGCGAGTTTGATTATTGCCGAATAATAGATAACCCACGGCCTCCAACAGCTTTGGCCTCGGCTGGCCAGAGTGACCTCTAATGCCCTCGGCCCCAGGCACTAGAGTGGTTTCCACCACCCTCGACCTCGTCGCTGAATCGGTCCCCAGTATCCTCGGCCTCGGCAGTAATAAACACTTTATCACAAGACCGCTCGGCCTCGGCGTTGGATCAATCATCACCCGACCTGACAAAACAACTTCCCTAGGCCTGATTAAACCGCTACACGCAAGCACCAACTCCCTAACAAACACACAGCCCACTTATTTCTGACAAAGACCATCAACGCATTTAATGATCGCCGCTATGTGTTCCCCAATGACCAGCCGCCACATCGACAGGAATATCAGGTATAAATAGAGGACACACATTTATTGTAAAGGTAAGTAAATTATGAGATATCTAAACTCTCTTATCACAACCCCTTTTCAAGCAAATATCACGGCACATTTATTACCCATTTTCCCACCGGAAATCTTACTCTCAGACCGGAGAGTTCTAGTCGGGCCGCCCCGACTCCTTAACGGTGTTTGTTGTTATTTTGTGCAGGTTAACCAAGAAAGACGAACGAGTGAATGCCACTTCATCCTTGCCTCCTACGTGGACAACAAGACAAGGTCACCACGAAAATAGCGTGATCAGTTTGGTTCCATTGCCGGGAAGCGACTTTCTCAGTCACAGTGTCCACAAACGAGAAAGGATGGTGAGATCGAAAAAGCAAGCCTCTAAAAACGTCACCCCCGCCGCATCCACCCGCCCAGAAAAGGAACCAGCCGAGCACAACAAGGGAAGAGACACGAGGGGCCCTGATCTCTCAACGAGACAGGACTCCGGCGCCGAAGTGTCGGCAAGGGCCCAACGAAGACTCGCACTAGCCAAACGGCTCTCTAACAACAAATACAGAGAGGCCGACGCCACCCCCAAGATGGACGATTCATGGAAGTCGAGTCTTCCACAGCCAACGAAGAGGAACGACCTCTTGACAAAACGAATAAACCAACGGCCCAGGAACAGGTGGACCAGGAATACGCGTATTGGGAGCACCAAAAAACCCTGTACACAAAGATACAGGAGGCCAAGACAAAAATGCACGAACTACGGCAAAAAGCTCGGGCCCCAGGACCCGAGCCCATAATCAACGTGCAAAGCACCCCAGCGTGCTCCAACTCGGTCTGGCAAAGGATGGAAGCTGCGAAGCCCAAAAGAGCAAAATTTACCACCAATGTCAAGTCGAGGCTCGGCAAAAGGATGGCTGGCGAGGGGTCTAGGACGAGCGTTCATTCTCGCCTAAGGTTCCCCCTCGACACCGATAACCGTACGGCTCATAGCGAGGAAGGTGAGTCCCAACCCTATGCCCAGTCTTCAACCAACAAAGCTCTCTCCAGATCATGATATCCATCTCGCCAACTCACCAAAGAGGCTCGCCTGGGGTCACCAATCAGAAACACGACCGAGGAAGAGATCGGGGTACCTCAGACAGACAAGGAAGCCAACGGAATCCCCACACAAGTCATAGGCTCGGCACAAGGTGACAGACCAATGACGGATGCCGAGATAAGGGCGTGGATGGAGAAAATAGAAGCTCGGCAGAGCACAGGAACTAACACGACCGTCAAGAAAATAGGAGGGACGTTCATTAAACAGATAAGAGAAGTGGAGGTGCCCTCGAAAGTGAAGATTCCATACTTCGAAGACTACACCGGTAGCATAACAGCCCTGGACCATGTGTCAGGGTTCGAATTAAAAATGATCATAGTGACCAGACTTGACGATATATGGTGTTTAGTATTTGCGGGAACTCTGAAAAAGCAGGCCCAGCAGTGGTACAATGGGTTAGCCCATGACTCTATCACCTGGGATGACTTCAAGGGGGCTTTTATGAAAAAGTTTGCCTCGGCAGGTGCCCTCCAAAAAAGTGAGACAGACCTGTGCAGCGTGAAGCAAGAAAGTGGAGAGACTGTGCTCTCATACATGACCCGCTTCAAAGAGGACCTGGACCAAATCCCGGATATTCCTGACACCTCCGTAAGAATGTGCTTTGGAGCAGGCCTAATGCGAGGGAACTACCGAACCGAGCTCCTCATGAGACCAAGGGACACGATTGGTGAGATGTTCCTGACGGCCCAAAGGGTGGCTCTTCGACCGGTGAGCAACTCACAAAGCAAGCTCGTCACATCCCTCGCACAAGTGTCGCATCCCTCCACCCTACCGCCACTGCACGCCGCCACGACAAAAACTACAAAGGAAAAGAAGGGAGGGCTCGGCAAGATGACGCCCACCCGGCAAAAAGGAGAGAGGAGGAAAGGGGTGCCAAATTCACCGGTGAAATTCGGGGCCCAAGACGAGATAACGAGTTAGAGGACTTCACCCCCCCCCTCAATGCATCGAGGGAGCACATCATGGACGTCTTCTTAACTGAGAATAAGATACGACCCCCCCTTCCCCATGAAATCACCCCTCGATATCCGAAGCCCAAAAAAAAATGCAACTTCCACAACGAGATCGGCCACGTCACGGAAGAATGCATACAGCTCAAAAGAGCGATACAAAGGGTTATAAACGAGGGAGATCGGAGGTTCGTGGCAAGAGAAGCCAACAATCGCACCCCTGACCGAGGGCTCCGGGGGGCGACAACGCAACCCGACAATACCTTGGTGAATACCATTCGAGAAGAAACTCAAAGCATCACGTAGTTGAAGAATGCAATCAACTGCTTGAGCAACTCGGCAGAAAGCGTCATGGAAGGGATGGTCGAGCATGAAATGGTTTTTAGGGACACCGAGCTGGCGGTCAACGATTATGCTCGGCAAAACCCGTTGACCCTACAAGTTGGCATACACAACAGCCTCGTCAAACGGGTCTTGATAGATACAGGTGCTGGAAGGGATGTGATGTACTACAAGTGCTTTCTGGCATTAGGACTCGGCGATGCCCACCTTACTCCAAGCCGAGTCCAACTGGAAGGGTTCACGGCCACAAGGTCAGCAAAGGAACCGTGGCCCTCAAAGTCGCCTCTGAGAAGGAGATATAGCTGTAAGCGAGGAAAGTCACTTTCCTAGTCCTCGATCTCCTCCTCCAGTATAATGCCATCCTCGGCGCACCGTCTCAGGCCAAATTCCGAATGGTCGCATCAATGGCCCATCAGAGGGTCAGACCTCGTTCGGGGTAGGGGTCCTCAAAAACGACGCTCGCCTACCTTGGAATACCTCATCAACGAGAGGAAAGAGGCAGAGAAGAGACTGAAAAGGCCGGAGGAGGCCGAGGGAAAAGAGGATGAGCAAGTTGCCAAACGAGCCCGAGGGCTCGACGGAGAAAGCTCTACCCCGTAGCAATCAAAGCAAGCCAAGGAAGTTGGCCGCCGAAGAGAACGCCGAGCAGCGAGACCGAAAAGAAAAATCGAGATCGAGCCTCGACCTCGACGAGACCATCCGCCTTACCCTATGGAGGATGTAGAAGAAGTTATCATAAACTTCAACTACCCTGACCAAAAAATCAAGGTGGGAATGGAAATAGCGGGCGAAGAGAGAAGAGCTATCATCGAAGTTCTTGAGAAACAACACGGACGCCTTCGCATGGAGAACCGAGATATGGAGGGCATTGCCGAGGAAGTAGCAGTTCACCAATTGAGCATTGATCCAAAGATTTGTACCCATTCAACAAAAAGCCGAGGTATTTCTCTCCGAAAAACAAGATGCAATTAAGGAGGAAATAGCCAAACCTATGGCCGAGATCATAAGAGAAATCCACTACCCCGTGGATCGCAAATGTTGTGATGGTAAAAAGAACAATGGAAAGTGGAGGATGTGCGCTGACTTTACCAACCTGAATGAAGCATGCCCAAAAGATCGGTACCCAGCGAGGATAGATCAATTGGTCGACTCTATCTCGGATAGATACCACCAATCAGATGTGGAAAGAAGATCAAGGGAACACGTCGCACTCTATCGCTACAACTGAATGGTCTCGCCTAAAGAATGCCAGGGCCACTACAAAACTTTGGGGAGGAATTCAAACAAGCCACTGAATAGACGTGGCCAAGATGAAGCCTCAATTCCGCCAAACCTTCTAGGAGGAATAACGGCATAGATGATATGGTGATTAAGACCAAGGAAACCACATACATGGTGAACGAGCAGAGAAAACCTAAAAAATTAAAGCAAACCTAAAGAACAAGATGAAGCTCAAAAATACCAAGTCAATGGAAGAATAGTGGCGGGAAGATTCAGCCTCAAATAAAAAGGTCCCTTGCTCACCGCCCCACACCTCTCACCGGAGAAAGACTCTACGCCTACCTCTCGGCCTTGACACGCCCATAGCATCGGTCCGCGAGAAGAAGGAGGACTCCGAGACCCATCTATTATGTGTCCCACACCGACCGAGGTAGACGAGATACATGCAATTGAGAAGGTGATTCTCGCATTGATGATAACGGCGAGAAAATTGAAGCCGCATTTCAAAGCCCATGAAATCGGGTATATACCGACTTGCCTTTGCGAAGAATCCGCATAGGCCTAACGTCAGCAGAAGGATGATGAGATGGGCCGTCGAATTAATGTAATATGCAATCATCTACCTCCCAAGAAAATCCATCGTAGGCTCAAGTCTTGGCACTTCATTGCCGAAACCTCCTTTCACCTCTAAAGGAAAGAGCGATGCAC
The DNA here is from genome assembly GCA_013146195.2 of Codonopsis lanceolata. Classification (NCBI taxonomy): domain Eukaryota; kingdom Viridiplantae; phylum Streptophyta; class Magnoliopsida; order Asterales; family Campanulaceae; genus Codonopsis; species Codonopsis lanceolata. The sequence continues at coordinate 152,862,908 of CM028380.1, forward strand.
TGATCAAGGACCCTCCACCAACGAACAAGTGCCTCAGCAAGAGGTCTCGCAGACGCGACGGCCGCTCGACATTGTTCGTAGACGGATCGCCTAGCAAGAATGGCAATGGAGCGCATCCTACTGTAACCCGAAGGGAACGGAGATCAAGAAAGCTCTTAAACCGAACTTCCAAATACAAACAACGTTGCCGAGTACGAAGCATTGATAGCAGGTGCCGAACTGGCCGCCGAAATAGGAGCTACTCAAATCTTAATCTTCAGCGACTCCCAGCTCGTCGTGAAGTAGATTTCGGGGGAGTATGGGGTAAACCACCCAACACTGGACAAATACGGAGCTAGCCTCGAGCCCTCGCCCAATTCGAATATTGGGAACCTGGAGCAAATAGGAAGGGCCGAAACATCAAGGCGTACCACCTCTCCAAAATGGCCACCGCTGAGCTCGGCGAAGTTCCCCCTAAACATGGATCGAAATCCTCGATACCCGCCATTGATAAAGAAAAGATAATGATGCTAGAAGCCACGGAGTGTTGGATCGATGACATCAAAAAGTACATCGACCAGGGGATACTGCCCAACGACAAAGAGCAAGGATGGGCAATGGCAAGAAGGTCGGCCAGATACACCGTAATCGGGGACGTACTATACAGGCGATCTTTCACCAAGCCTCTCCTAAGGTGTGTCCGACCAGAAATCACACAAGGACTACTGGCCGAGGTGCACGGAGGGGTATGTGGAAGCCACCCAGGGGCTCGAACTTTGGCCGACAAAATCATTTTTCATGGGTACTACTGGCCGACGTTAAGAAAGGATGCCGAGGTATATGCCCGAAAATGCGACAAATGTCAAAAATTCGCTAACATCCCAAGACTTCCCTCGGCACCTCAAACCCCGGTAATCGCAGCATGGCCTTTCGAAATGTGGGGACTTGACCTGATCGGGCCATTCCCTCTCGCCAAAGGCAAGAACAAATTTGTGATAGTTGCGGTGGACTACTTCACAAAATGGATCGAGGCCAGACCCCTAGCAAGCATCACTGAACAAAGGGCCATCGACTTCATTCGAGACAATGTCCTCTACAGATATGGATTACCAAGGGCCATTGTGTCGGATCACGGCACACAGTTTTCAAACAGATTCACGGCAAGTTGCGAGGAGAGAGGAATTCGCCATTGGAAGTCTTCGGTAGCACACCCCCAAGGAAACGGCCAAGCGGAGGCTGGAAACAAACAAATCCTTCATGCATTGAAAAGAAGGTTGGACGACAAGAAAGGTGCTTGGCTCGAGGAGCTTCCGGCCGTCTTATGGGCTATCCGAACATCTCGCCGAGGTTCAACCGAGGAAACACCCTTCTCCTTGACTTATGGAACTGAGGCCATGGCCCCAGTAGAAATGGCTCTTCTCATTGCAAGAGTCATCCATTTCAACGAAGAGGCAAACACTGAATCAAGGACATTTGACCTCGATTAACTGGAGGAAAGAAGGCTCGAGGCCAGGATAAAGGCCATCAATTATAAAAAGTTAGCCAAAGCCCACCATGACAAAAGACTGAATCCTCGCACATTCTCGGTCGGCGACCTGGTATTAAGGAAAATCGAGGTAACTTGAAACAAGCCAGGAAGAAACATGCTTTCTCCCAACTGGGAAGGACCGTACAAAATCACAGAGACCATTCGAGCAGGAACCTACAGGCTCGTAAAACCAGATGGAACCCCACTAAGGAACCCCTGGCATTCAGACCACTTGAAAATGTATTATCAATGATCTGTTATCTTGTTATAAAGAAAAAATCTCGATGAAACACTTGTCTCTTTAAACCATGTATTCAAGACCGCTCAGTCTTGCCATCCAACGCCTCCTCGCCTAGCCGAGGAGAGGCCAGGCTCTAATGCCTTCAAAACCTCCTCGCCTAGCCGAGGAGAGGCCAGGCTCTAATGCCTTCAAAACCACCTCGCCTAGCCGAGGAGAGGCCATGCTCTAATGCCTTCGAAACCCCCTCGCCTAGCCGAGGAGTGGCCAGGCTCTAATACCTTCTAGACCTCAAATAAAATACTTGCATTATACACCATAAAAAACATTATACACCATAAAATCAAATTACAGATAACCAAAACAAGAAGCCAATTTTTAAAAGTGTTCATAAAAACTACTCTACACCCTCTCCTCTCAAGCGAGCTTTTCCTCAAGGCCATCACCGATCACCAACATATTGCGCCGTGGAGGAGAAGCATGTCTCGGCGCCACGAAGCAACGATAGCTCTTTATCCAAATCTCTCGCCGCCAGGGGAGGTAGCCACTGGGGCCCGAGCCCAAAGATCGGCTTCCTTAATTTGGCCCAATTTCATCAAAGGGCACGAGCGAAGCAACACCGCGGCACTCCGAACCATAAGAGGCAAGACGCGCCATCTTCACCACCTCGGGCATCGGTACACCAACCGCCATCGCCGCCTCGGAAGCTCGGACCCGATCGGTCCATGTAATTCAAAGCCTCTACCCCGTAGGGCCGAAGTCTCGATACCTTTTCAAGACCTCCTCCTCACTCACCGGGCTTCAGCCTAACTCGGCCCTCGATGGTCGTTCTCGCTAAGCCTTTCAACTTGGCCTCGAGCTCGCCACCCTTCGATCCTTCTCACCACGGTCCTTCATTGTCTTCTCTCGCCACCAGTGGTCTTCTCAAGACCGAGGTGGGAGATCTCGCCGCTTTTAATCGCAAGTCCCCTTCCGTGGACTTTGTTTTTCAAATAAAGAAGAAATCTCCCCTTAGCCCTCAATGCATCCTCTCCAGCCCTCTCACCTGACTCGACAAATTTTATTCATCTTGGCGTGATAAGTCGCAATACCGACGCCGAGCTACGTAAAAAAAAGAAGTATAAGAAAACAAGACAAATCAACGAAGAAAGAAATAAGGAAATCGGCCTACCTCGCCAAAGCCACCAAGACAAATCCTCGCACTGAATTGCTTGGCAGAAGCATCGTGTCCACCTGACTCGCCAAGACGCCCGCCCAAGAACCTACCCATAGCCAATGAAGTGGGCAGGGAAGTTGTTTATTGTCTTACAGATGTGTCCGATAATGTGCTCATTATCGGACACCTCCTCGCTTGCCGGAGAAGGAGACAGGACCGAGGTCATCCGAGCTCTACGGAGTTGAAGAAGGCGGAGGCCGACTTAGAGTTTTTCGCCTCGCCCTTGGAGCTAGAATCGGTTGCTTGCCTTGGCCTTGGGCAATCGAGGAAGGGGCCACCGTCGGGATCTTCTAACACGCCGACCATGGACGCCTCGCACTTCCTCAGCCGAAGCCTTGAGCTCTAAGACCCCTCCGCTCCTCCTCGACCCTACCGGCCAAAACAAAGATCCCGCGCCAAAGCCATTTCTATAAAACAGAAAGCTCACATCAGAACTCAAAAGACAAATATAACAAAAAAATGAAGGAAACATAAATTAAGCAGAATGAACAAAATTGACCTCAAGGCCGTGCACTCAAGCCCATCTACACCCTTACACCTCGGACACGCCGAGCCAAACACCCACCTCGCAGGCCCAAATTCTCTCGACTGGCATACTCAAAGTTAGAATAAGCCCTCTCCACCCCCTCAACGCTGGCGGCCGAAACCCAGAACCAGGACAGGAGGCACTCATCCTCGACTATAGCCTTCCAATTGTAAGACCGAACCTGCACCCCTTCATTGTTAAGCAAGGGGGCCTCAATGGCACCGCACGCTGGCCGGGAGGCGCCCTTCTTGCCCTCGTAAGGCCGCGAGGCTTTCCCACAGAACCTCGGTTCCACCCTGGCCGACTCCACAAGCGTAACCTTCTGACCACCTATGATCTTTATTTCCAAAACTGGCCAGAAGGGCGAATCCCCGAGGATGCCTAAGAGCAGTCAGCCAGTTCATGGAAATGCTGACTTTATAGTAGTAGCGTAAGAGGGATAGTGTTGGCTCGAAACCCTTCGCCGAGTACATGCACGATAAAGCTCACCAAAGCTCTGGGTCGTTGGACGAGATCCAATGAACCGAGCTCGTCTGGTCAGAACTCGCAAATAAAAGGATCAAGGGGCAAACGCAGCCCCGAGGACTCGAAAAGACTGGAGTAGAAGCCCACGTGACTGCGAAGACCCCGCAGCTCCGAGATACCCAACCTTGAATCCAGAACCGAGCCTCGGAAAAAATCGGAGCCATATTCTCGTGACCATGCCTCCACATCCACCAGGCCTATCTTATTCTCAAAAGACCTCAGGTAGCGAGGCGCCCTCTCACCATCATCTCCATCACGCCTAGAAAAAGAAGCCTCAGCCCCACTTGCCATTCTTTCAAGTTGCCGACGCCGCAAGCCTCTTTCGATCTGACGAAAATGCGTGACTCTCTCTCCCCGTAAAAAATTGAGCGATCGACTTAACGCAATACGATCTCGGCCGAAAAACATCCTCACGGGGTGTCGATGGATAGTCCGGCGTAAAACACTTCGCCGAACTTCCAATGGGCTAACCTTCACTCCAAAGCTCGCAAGGAGAAACCTCGCTTGCCGAGGAGTAACCGCTACCCATCTACCTCGCATTGCCTATACATAGGACCCCCACGCAGACTTCCCGAAAACTGACTCAAGGAATGGGCCCTCGTCATCCGAATCTACCGAGGAAATCGAACACGACGAAGAACTCTCCGAGCTCCGAGGGCCCACTGGCCGCCTCCGTATGAATGTGTCTACTACAATTTCCTCGCCAAACAAACTCTCACCTCAACGCCTCCAGCAGGCCGCGAGGTACGACTCAGCCATCACTTAAGTCACCGCCTCAAAACCGAGGTCGGCCCTCAGCATCGATTGGTCGAAACCCTGTAACCTCAAGAAAAGGGCGGGCCACACTCGAAAAGGTACCAGTGGCACGAGAAAGATCCTCGGCCCTAGGAGACTCATCCGAATATTCTCACGGCCGAAGCCTCACCACGCTACTAGAAGGGGAAGAAGGGACTCCTAACCGACACCGGTATTCGAATTACCCTATTCCAAGAATCTATCGCTCCATGGAGGAACCGCTAGAAGAAGAAGATGAAGAAAAATGGGAAAAGGGATTCTACGAGACATACCCTAAAAAAAAGAGGAAAGGAAAGAAAAATCGTACTCAAATGAGTTAGCCTGAAAGATCGCCGAGAAACCAACGTAAAAGCCGAAACACGCCCGAAAATGCCAAAAAAGCCGGAAAAATTAAAACGTAAAAGAAGAAATGCACTCGACCGAGTAAGCCGAAAAATACGAAACGGTGACCGTGGGAACCTACCCGAAAAGAAGAAAACGTGGAAAAGAACGTGGAAAGAAGAAATTCACTTACTGCTCCGTGTAAAGTAGGACTCAACGGGAGGGGAATGGAAATCGCCTAAGAAAGCACAAAGAAGAGAAGTAGTGAGTAGAAAGTGAAAACGGTAAAAGTGAAAAGAAAAGAAAAAGCTCTTATACCCCCCGCAACGACGCCGCATTCAAGGCGAGCCCCCGAATGACCGGTCGATTCGCGTATTTTTTCCTAAGCCAAACCCAAAACGACACCGCATGACTAATTTCTCTCGATCCGGAAGAAAGGGCGGCATTAAAAGCATTTCGAAATTCGAAAAGCCACCTAAAACAAAAACCAAGAAGCCGCCAAAACCCCTGATTTAATGATGTGACAGCCGACTAAAAGACGAATCGCCCCGATTGGACTGATATCCAAAAACACCCCATAAGCTTCCAAAGAATCTCAAAAAAGCTCGGACCGACCTCTCACCACCAAACGAAGAGAATACTCTGGCCTTGGCCGAGCGACCAAAAAAAGTAGGTGGCCACCGAAGGATTAAATCGAGGAGGTAATGATCCTCGCACAATAGTGGGCCCTACATAGAAAACCTTTAATAAACGAAGTCATAGAAACATGGGTCCCTCGAGATAACACAAGTTTGATTATTTCCTAGTCAACAGATAACCCACCCCAAATGGCCTCTGGCCGGGCAAGAGTGACCTCTAATGCCCTGCCTGTGCACTAGAGTGGTTTTCACCACCCTCGGCCGCCGAATCGATCCCCAAGATCCTCGGCCTCGGCTAATAAACACTTTATCGCAAGACCGCCGACTCTCGGCGTTGGATCAATCATCATCCGGCCCGACAAAACAGCTTCCCTAGGCTCCTGGTAAAACCGCTACACGCAAGCACCAACTCCCCGACAAACGCATTACCCACTTATTTCGACAAAGACCATCACGCATTTAATGATTGCCGCTATGTGTTCCCCAATGACCACCGCCACGCCGACAAGAATATCGTATAAATAGAGGACGCACATTTATTGTAGAGGTAAGTAAATTCGAGATATCACAACTCTCTTATCACAACCCCTTATCAAGCAAATATCACAAAGACATTTATTACCCATTTTACCACCGAAATCTTACTCACACCGGAGGGTTCTAGTCGGCCGCCCGACTTAATCTGTTTGTTGTTTACTTGTGCGAAGTTAACCAAAAAGGAGGAACGAGCGAACGCCACCTCATCCTTGCCTCCTACGTGGACAACAAGACAAGGTCACCACGAAAATAGCGTGATCAGGATCCAAAGTAAAGAGATGCAAAGTAAAGAGAGACGAAACCAGTCATCATCATAGTCAACAGTTGATAATCACCCACTTCTCCTACTTCCTCCTTTAATTTGTATGAGTATGAATGTATGACTACCCCTAGCTAGCTTCGTAATCGACTTTGTCTTCAATAATTATAATGACATTTCAATTCAACCGGAGTCCACTTCTGGAAATCCTGATCCTAACAAAGGTTTGTTGGTGTGCCATGATACTAAAATGCATCTGTGAAGTGCACCTGCACCAGCATCATTCAGCATGCTAATTCTTCTTTCATTTTGGTTTAAGATGTTGGAGCTTCTCACTCGGGAGACTAAAGTGACTCCAAATCAAAAATCATCTTGGGTGCACCAGCAAGTGCAAATTTGAAGAAAAGCTGGTACTAATACCGAACAAGTTGGAGGCTGGGGAAAAACTGGCGGTTGGGATAAAGCTACCTCAAGTACACGGCATTGATGCACCTATCTCGGGAACTACAAAAAAGTGTCTACTGGTGATCAAGTTGGATCTTCAAATGACACTGGAGACAACTGGGGCAGTGCAAAAAGTGTCTACAAAAAAATGTAATGTTTTACCCAAAAAATATAAAACAAAGTGATTGTTAACTACTCATAGCCCTTTACACAAGATTAATTTGGACCAAAGGGTTGTTACTATTAGATAAGATATTATTCATGCTATACTTAATCCCTTATAGAATGATCTTGGCTTTTCCTAAGAGCAAAGACTACAGTTGCCAACCTACTTCTGGGAGTTCCGAGTAACTGTTAAAGCAACAACTCCCAATGTTATGCTAGTTTGGCAATCCCAAGTTGACAACCTCCCCAGAAATGAAACTCAATTTTTTTCAGATTAACAAAGAAGGAATGAGAACTTCATAAACATTTACCAGGATGACTGGTCTTCTTCTCGATGACTGATCTTCTTCTCGATGAACGTTCTCACATGTCTCCTTATGGTCCAAGGAGATAGGCTCGAGCTGTTAGGAGCCTTAAGTTTTTGACCTTGACTTGATGATAAAGAAGCCTTGAACATTAATCTTTAAGTAACACTCTAAAATCAATCAGATCTGCTGACCTGCACCACACAAACCACCGGGTCCTTTTTCTTTTAATTGTACTTCAAAAACATATATAAACTACAAAATTAAATTAAAACAAGAACCACCTCACATAAAAGCAGACACACCGAAGATGCATGAGTTGAGCAGCAATAATTTGCACTTTTAGAGAACATGTCAGCAAAATAAACACCTTTTCCGAACATGTAACCTATTATAGGTGCTTCTGAAGGAGCAATGCGTAAACCTGGTAGTTTGTTATAGAACATGAATTAGTCAGATAACTTACAGATGCCATTAGAGAATACACGTTTTAAACGAAAGAAGGAAAATAGAAAATAACCTTGGGATAGGATTCCACCAATTTGTCACCGAGAACCATGCCACAAAAGCATCCTATTCTTTGTATTTGAAAACTGCACACAGCAACAATAGAGAGCATTATACCAAGACCTGAGTTGAGTCGGATAACTCCATTTTAAAAGCTTTTTGGCGCAAATTTCCCACATAAGATAAAATTAAAATGAAAAAAAAAGATATATTTTCCTTGGATTTGATATGCCTTACCTTTACGAAACGCTCAACTTCACCTTCTCTCGACGTCCTAAATATTTGGACAATGTCAGCAGTATAGTTTGAATGTCTTTGCATGAGTGTTCTTCATGTACGTAGCAATCTGATATAAACAAGTACACATGCACAAACTATATGTAAGTTTCAGCAAACATGAGAAGATCATGACGCAACAAAACATACCAAAGGGGATTTTGATAGATTTATGGTTTGGGGGGAATTCATGGCTGGAAAGGGCTGATCAAAGTTTTACACTGCAAAGTGCAAACATGAAAATTATGTAGGGAATATCCAGCAAAGAGAGTGTTGCGTACCATATGAAATTCCTCAGAATCTGCTTCACCTAGAGTCAATTCACACTGAAGACGTTGATAATGAGAAAACAATGGATCTTCCTGCGGCAAAGCCAGAAAAGTTAAAAAGTAGAGTAACCTGGTCCAATGAACATTAACTTCTATATTTAATTTTTTAAAAGCAAAATATTTTGAACTGTTCCACTTCAATTATATATTTTGGAAATGAAACCCAAGAAGAGGATGGCGGCCCACCCCTGATCCCAAAAATAATAAAGTAAAGAACTAATTAACAAAGACAGGTTTAAAAGAAACGTTTAAGGGAGCGAAAAATTGTCTCAATGGTCACCATGGTAGCATTATCCAATGGTGACCAATAGTCCACATTAATCAATGGTGACCATGGTAGCATTATCCAGACAAAGGGGCTGCCGAGACTTCCCTAATACAGTTAATCAGTTTAGTGAAAGGAAGCAGAGAGCAATACCTGCAACCCAACATCATCCTTTAACAACTTCGTTGCAAGCTCAATCTCTCCTAGGGCTTCAACCTTCAATTGTGAAACAACTAATCATGACTACAACTAATCAAATAAGACACGCACACACACACACAATGGAACCTATGAGACCATCTCAAAAGATATTTAAGAGAGAGAGAGGGGAGGGGAGAAATCACCATTTCAAGTTTGTGTTTCAGTTTTTGAGGGGTATCAATAACAAATTCACCTGCCACATAATAATGTTGATTAGACATCCCCAAGGAAACTACAGATCAATAAGGAGGCTCAGAAAAATGTAACTCAACCAATGTGGCCATAGTCTGATAACTGTAAGCAATATGGCCACATAAGATCATCTACAAGAGAATGCAGCAAAGGTTAAGAGGGAGAGAGACTCACTCATCTTTCGAAAACCAAAATCGTGAGGAATAATTGAGTAAAATTCGCTGCAATCAACAGTCATATGAGATATTGTCATCATATTATAATTTCAAAATACAAGCAATTTTCTCAGCAGCAAGAATAAAAATTCAAAAAGTTGGGTTTAAACAGGGATTATGCATGATCTATCATAAAAAAATATTAAAAGCAATTCTAGATCGGTTATTGTCATCATCAGGACTCAGGAGGGTGTAAGTCACAGTGAATTTGATTAATTTCTTCTTAATTGTTTTTCAATTACTCTGTCGTGTGTCGACGTGGAATTGATTAATTGATATAAAGCTGACTCGAATCGAGTAGGGGCTTTAATTGCTTATCGATCAATGCAAATTGAGGTTCCTATTAGTAGCAGATTGGGGTAATGATGAAGGATTTTTGGACCGCTTTCTTCATTCTCTTCAGAGTACTAGTATATATATATATATATATATATATATATATACACACACACACATACTCTACTCAATTTATAGAAAGCACTGCAATTTGAATATTTCAAAGATGCTAATAATCAGAATACCAACAATTGCAACTATTTCATACATGATGGGACTTGGGAGTTCATATTTCATACCTTCTTTAATTCGGCGGAGAGGGAATGAGATGAGATGGTTCTTTGGCGTCGGAGGAGACGCCGGCACCACGAGTTTCGCTGGAAGAAGACGCAGCAGTACTGGAGGGAAATTTAGAGCAAGGCGAGGGTGAGAGCGAGAGGCAGAGAAGAGGTGAGAGCGAGAGGCGGAGAGAGAAGAGAGGATGACGGGGATACATACCTGAGTGTTTGCTAGTTAGGTTTAGGTTGTGAAATAAGTTTTGGTAAAACATACTGCGTCGTTTTAGACTAGTTTTTTCAATTTAATAAAATAAAATTCATATAGGAATAATCTATATATATATAAAAGCAAGATAGTCTATATAGGGAAAAATCCCGCCAAAACTTTGTTTCCCAAAATAGAAACTCATATTAACAAGAAACAATTAATGAATTCTTTAATTAAATAATTCAAAAACTCCTTGGAACTTCCACCGTGAATTATCTCAATTTGCACATTTTTCCAATTCTCGATTGTGTCAAACGGAAATGAATCAACACATTTTAAATGATGATTAATGAAAATGGATTAGTTCACAATCACCGCTCTTTCTTCATATATGATCAGCCACCGCAGAGAAAGATGAACTCATCAAATATTGTTTGACATTTATTTCCATAATCTCCTTCCTCGCCTAAACAAATGATTCTTCATAATATGAACTCATCAAATATTGAAATATTATACTAAAAAAATCAAGTAAATCAAGAAATACCCAAAATTTGAGATGTAAAAAAAAACCATTGACAAATTAGTAGTATTGAATAAAAATCACCAGAAAAAATATCTTTCAAAAATTCTAAATGATTAAAACAGTTCGGAAATTTATCTAAAAATAAATAACAAAAATAAATGTATAAAAATATTAACAAATTCACAGTAGATCTAAATGTCAAAAAAAAAAAAATTATACAAAAAAATTCAACACAATGTTTTTATGTGATTTCATTAGATCTGAATACTTCTCGAAACATTCATCATTTTTTACTTCAAACTTTATGATTTACAATTGCATCCCTTATAACATTAAATAGTCAAAACTCCTTGAAACATACATCATACTATTAAACCCCAATTTTTTTTTCTAAAAAATTGACTTTATTTTCTCAAATCATAAATATACAAGTCTCTAATTTTTAAATCAAAACAAAGATTTTTTTTAATTGAAAGTAGTTGCCTCCAACATTATTTTTTCTTTATTTTTGAAATTTCGTTTTTCTTCTTTGTTTCGCTTGAGTATAAGTTAATTGAAAAAATGTATGGCCGTGCGTTTAACGCACGTGTGTAAAACTAGTTGCAACTAAAATTGAATGAGGAATTTGAAACCAATGTTTTATCTGTTTCAAAATCCCTTGCAAAATTAGGCGGGTTTCTTCCTTCCAATTTTTCGTCCAAAATAGAATGTCAATTTTTTTAGTTTCAAATTATAAAAATCTTATATTAATAAATGCAACTGAACTTCAAACGGAAAATTGAAACGGAAGCTCATCTGTTTCAAAAACCATTGCAAAATTAGGTGGCATTCTTCCCTCCAACTTTTCCCTCGAAACAGGATGCGACAAAATAATTTTCCATTGCAATATGAGTTGCAAAATTAATTGTGCACGTCAATTTCCCTTGAACACTTTTTACATTGAAACTGATTTCAATTCGGTTTGCAAAATTCGCTTGCCATGTTTTCTTGTATTCACACATGTATAATTGATTAAAAGTATCTAAAGGTTGAGATTTATTTTTTACAATCTTACGATCCAATTAAAACATACCTTCACATGCGCGAAGGCGGTTGTGCAACTACCCCTCTCTCTTTCTCCAATGTGTAATACATATCCTCATTTGGTAATAATAGTAGAAGTCTTTTATTTTAAAAATTTTATAACCAACATCTCTTCCTAAATAATGTATGATACATCTCTTCTATTACATTGACGGTAAAAGTAAAAGTCTTTTATCTAAAGACTTTTAAAACCAACATAATTTTTTAACAAATGTAGGATATCTCTTCTATTAGTAATAATAGTAAAAAAAAATTTATCTAAAATTAAAATCAACATCACTTTCTAACCAATGTGAGATATACATATTCTATTAATAATAATGGTAGAAGTCTTATATTTAAAGACCTTAAAAACAAACATTACTCTCTACCAAACGTATGATACATCTATTCTATTGGTAATAATAGTATTTTTAAAACCAACATCAATTTATAGCCAATATGTGATACATCTTTTCTATTGATAATAATAGTAGAATACTTTGTAACCAATGTGAAATACTTGCATCTATTCTATTTGTAATAAAAAAATCTTTAGCCTAAAGACTTTTTTAAACCAACATTTATTTTTAAACAATGTGAAATACATATCTTTTATTGGTAATAAGAGTAAAAGTATTTACTATAAAACTAAAGTATTTTTCTAAACAATATAAGATATACCTTTTTCATATTCTAATAATGAGATACTTCTTTTCTATTTCTATTGGTAATAAAAATTTAAGACTTTTATCTAAAGACTTTTAAAACAAACATCTTTTTATAAACAAACATCTCTTTCTAACCATGTGGTATACATCTTTTCTATTGGTAATAATAGTATTTTTTAAAACAAACATTAATTTCTAACAAATGTAAGATGCATTCTTTTATAGTAATAATAATAGTCTTTTATATAAAAACTTTCGAAATCAACATCTCTTTCTAAACAATGTGGGATACATCTCTTCTATTGATTATAACATAAAAATAATAATAGTAGTAGTATTTTATCTTAAATAGTTTTGAAACCAACATCTCTTTGTAAACAATGTGTGAATACATCTCTTGTATTGATAATAACATAAAAAATTTGTTTATCTATGAATTTTATAACCAATATATGTTTCTAAATAATGTGGATCTCTTTGTAACCAATGTGATATACATTATCTAAAAACATTTTAAACCAATATCACTTTCCTAACTAATGTGAAATACATATTTTTTCTATTGGTATTAAGTCTTTTATAAAAAGATTTTTAATACCTACATCACTCTCAACCAATGTGTAATACATCTCATCATTTGGTAATAGTAGTAGAAGTTTTTTATCAAAAATATATTTAAAGCAACATCTCTTTCTATATAATGGAATACATATCTTCTCTTTTATTAATGATAAAAGTAGAAGTCTTTTTATTTAAAGACTTTTAAAATCAACATCACTTTTTAACCAATGTAAGATTTATCTCTTTTATCGGTAATAATAGTAATTTAAAACCAACATCAATTTATAACAAATGTGTAATATATATCTTCTATTGCTAATAATAGTAAGTCTTTTATATAATCTAAAATAATTAAAAATCATCATTTTTTAACCAATGTGAGATATACATCTTCTATTGGTAATAATGGTAGAAGTTTTTATCAAAAAACTTTGAAAACTAACATCACTTTATAACAAATGTATGATACATCTTTTCAATTAGTAATTAATAATAGTATTTTTAATATAAACATCAATTTCTAACCAATGTGTGATACATCTCTTCTATTGGTAATAATAGTAGAATATTTTATAACCATGTGAGATACCTTGTAAAAGTGAAAGTCTTTAGTCTAAAGACTTTAAAATCTAACATTTTCTAAACTTTATACATCTCTTTTATTGGTAATAATATAAAATAATTTAAAATCAACATTTCTAAACAATGTAAGATATCTCTTATTGGTAATATGGTAAAAAATATGACAATAAATATATTATATACATATATATATATATATATATATATATATATATATATAAAGTTGGTGAGCACTATGGTTGTGCCACCTCACCACCTTTGATAAATCTTCATTCTAAAGCATCCATGTGGAAGCTTTAAAAACTTTTGGAACTTTGAAAATCAACATCACTTTCCAACCAATGTATGATGCATTTCTTCTATTGGTACTTAATAATAGAATTTTTAAAACCAACATCAATTTCTAACCAATGTGATACATATCTCTTGTTGAAAATTAGTTTTTAGTGAAAGAAATTGTGCAACTTGAGGCACAAATTCTTTTACGTGTCATTTGTTTGTTGACGAATGTAATTGCGCAAATGTGTTCTACTCGGTGAGAGCATCAAAATGATATATTTATTTGTCCAAATCTAGTTTTGGATAATAAGATATCAAGACTTAAAGTATAATACTTGTTAAAAAAATTAGTGTTTTTAGTGAGAGAAATTGGCAACTTGAGGCACAAATTTCTTTACGTGTCATTTGTTTGTTGGCGAATGTAATTGTGCAAATGTGTTCTACTCGGTGAGAGAGCATCGAAATGATATATTTATTTGTCCAAATCGAGTTTTGATGAATAAGATATCAAGAGTTAAAGTATAATACTTATTAAAAATTAGTGTTTTAGTGAAATTGTGCAACTTGAGGCACAAATTTTTTACGTGTCATTTGTTTGTTGACAAAAGTAATTGTGCAAATGTGTTCTACTCGTTAAAAACATCGAAATGATATATTTATTTGTCCAAATCAAGTTTTGGATGAATAAGATATCAAAGCTTAAAGTATGATGTTAAAAGTGAGTCATTAGAAGTAATATCTAACCTTGAAGAGTTTTATCCCACATTGGTTAGAAGTAATGTTAGTTGTAATTTTTTTAAATATAAGTCTTCTACTATTGACAATAGAAAAGTTATATATACTAATACTAATACCCCTATCATCATATTGATTATTATTATGTATTATTATTAGCTAATGGTTAGAAAACCAAAGTATATTTTATATTGCTAATAATAGTAAATCTTTTATATAATCTAAAATAATTAAAAATCAACATCATTTTTTAACCAATGTGAGATATACATCTTCTATTGGTAATAATGGTATTTTTTATCAAAAAACTTTGAAAACCAACATCACTTTATAACAAATGTATGATACATCTTTTTCAATTAGTAATTAATAATAATATTTTTAATACAAACATCAATTTTAACCAATGTGTGATACATTTCTTCTATTGGTAATAATAAGTATATTTTTGTAACCATGTGAGATACATCTCTTGAAAAGTGAAAGTCTTTAGTCTAAAGACTTTAAAATCTAACATTTTCTTTTTTAAACAATGTGTTATACATCTCTTTATTGGTAATAATATAAAATAATTTAAACTCAACATCATTTTCTAGCCAATGTGAGATATACATCTTCTATTGGTAATAATGGTAAAAATTTTATCATATATATATATATATATATATATATATATATATATATATATTATATGGCAGCAGTGGAAGTTTGGAATTTTGCTGGCCACCTCACCACCTTGGATAAATCTTTCATTCTAAAGCATCCAATGGAAGTTAAACTTTATTTCGACTTGAAAATCAACATCACTTTCCAACCAATGTATGACGATGATGCATTTCTTCTACTGGTACTTAATAATAGAATTTTTAAACCAACATCAATTTCTAACCAATGTGAGATACATCTCTCTTATTGTTAAAA
>CM028380.1:152878567-152924668 GCA_013146195.2 Codonopsis lanceolata
TAAGATGAGATCGCGTGTTCGTGTGGTTCGAAAGTTAGATCGTATGGTTCACTTGTCGCAGCCGACTTTCCGAAGTTATACCTCGAGTCCCATTATTTATAGCATCATTACTTCTTTATATGTACGTTATTCTTGTGAGGTCGACTTTATGTAAAGTCATATAGACTTTACGAAGGTAGAACATTTGGGTAATTTGTTGGTTGTATTTTGTAGCCGACATGTTTCGCCGAGCTTGTGTATTTTAATTCTTAGTATTCACTTAGTTGTCTTCCGGCATGCGTAGCTCTGGGGCCTTTGGTTAGTCATTGTTGTTGTTGTCTCGGCTTGCAAATGCCGGTGAGGATTATATATATTTGTATATCAGGTTGGGTTCTTGTGGTTTTCCCGCTGTGTTGCCGATGGTTTATTGCTCGCGGCGCATTGTTGCGCCACCGAATTTTTGGGACCAAGAGATTTACCATCTCTTTGGTTGTATTTAGCTTTGAGCTTGATAGCTCGGGCGTGTTGTTATTATTTTTGCTTCCACAATTTTAAATTTCTTGTTGCCCCGCTTAGCCGTTACGGCTTGCCACTTCCTCGTCGAGCTTGCATAGCTCGATCGCTTGAATTGTGCTAACATGTTTAGCGTGTACTTGTCGGCTTGTTTAATTCCTTTTAGAGGCCGACTTTAATTTGGGATTTCATGTTGAGGTTCGTCGGTCCTTTCAAGCTTGGGGAGGAAATAAGCTAAGAGACTTTGTCTTCGAAGAGGATTCACATTATTCTCTTTCTTACGCTTGTTCTTGACCATGATCGATCTTACTCCTAACACTGTTCAAGAACAACATTTGGAACAACAAGACAATGTTGAAATTCCCCTTCATCTAGATCAACCAATTGTTCATGAGGAACAAGCTCAACAACCTCAACAACCTCAAGAAATGATGGTTCAGGTGAATAACGCCCAGGCCTTTTGCCAAATTCCTAGAAGAATGTGGAATCGTCCCCAAAGACACCATGCCGTACACCTAGCATGAATGGTGTGGCTGAAAGACGAAATAGGACTTTAAAAGATATGGTAATAAGTGTGATTAGTCATACTACGTTACCTGATTCACCCTGGGGAGAGGCACTAAAGACCGCCGTTTATATCCTTAATAGGGTCCAACAAAAGCTACGACTAAAACCCCTTATGAACTATGGACAGGCAAGAAACCCGTCTTAAAACATTTACACATTTGGGGTCAAATTGAGGCAAGGCCTTATAGGCCAAATGAAAGGAAATTGGACTCAAGAACGCTTAGTAGCTATTTTGTTGGATACTCGAAAGATCACGGGTTTTAAGTTTTATGATCCCAAATCAAGAACTTTCTTTGAGACGCGAAATGCCCTGTTCTTTGAGAATATTGAGCTTGGGGAGGAAATAAGGTAAGAGACTTTGTCTTCGAAAGGATTCGCCATTATTCCTCTTTCTACAATTGTTCTTGACCATGATCGTGATCTTACTCCTAACACTGTTCAAGAACAACATTTGGAACAACAAGACAATGTTGAAATTCCCCTTCATCTAGATCAACCAATTGTTCATGAGGAACAAGCTCAACAACCTCAAGAACCAGTGCCTTTAAGGAGATCCACTAGAGAGAGGAGAAATGCAATTCCAGATGACTTTATAGTATTTCTCAATGAACATGAGACAAGTATTGGCGTGATGGAGGATGATCCAATCACCTTTCGTCAAGCCATTGAAAGTTCAAACTCTCAAAAGTGGATGGATGCCATGAATGAGGAAATCAAGTCCATGAAAGACAATGACGTATGGGATCTTGTCCCATTGCCTGAAGGAGTGAAACCTATTGGTTGCAAATGGGTATTAAAAACCAAGAGGGATTCACATGGCAATGTGGAAAGATATAAGGCACGTCTTGTTGCTAAGGGATTTTCTCAAAAGGAAGGCATCGATTATAAAGAGACCTTCTCTCCGGTTTCTTCGAAGGACTCATTTAGAACGATTATGGCACTAGTGGCACATTTTGATTTAGAGTTACATCAGATGGATGTAAAAACTGCGTTTCTCAATGGCGACATCGAAGAAACGATCTATATGGTGCAACTAGAATGCTTTGTTTCAAAAGATTCAACACAAATGGTTTGCAAACTTAAGAAATCCATCTATGGGCTCAAACAAGCATCTCGACAATGGTATCACAAATTTCATCAAGTTGTATTATCATTTGGTTTTAAGATCAATGCGGTTGATGAATGTATATACCATAAGTTCAGTGGGAGCAAATACATTTTTCTGGTTTTATATGTGGATGACATCCTGCTTGCCACAAATGATATAGACCTATTGCATGAGACTAAGAAATTTCTATCAAAGAAATTTGAGATGAAAGATCTTGGTGATGCATCTTTTGTATTAGGAATCCAAATACACCGAGATCGTTCTCAAGGTATTCTTGGATTATCACAAAAGGGATATATTGAAAAGGTACTCAAAAGGTTTGGCATGCAAGATTGTAAACCAGGTGATACCCTAGTGGCTAAAGGAGATAGATTCAGTCTCAATCAGTGCCCTAAGAATGAAATTGAATCTAAAGAAATGAAAGATATCCCTTATGCTTCGGCTGTAGGGAGTTTGATGTATGCGCAGGTTTGCACCAGTCCAGACCTGGCATTCATTGTTGGAGTGTTAGGCAGATACCTCAGCAATCCAGGTAAGGAATATTGGATAACAGCCAAAAGGGTTATGCGATACTTACAGAGAACAAAGGATTACATGCTCGCATATAAAAGGTCGGATAAACATGAGATCATTGGGTATTCTGATTTCGATTTTACGGGATGCCAAGATAGTCTAAGATCTACTTCGGGCTACATCTATTTGCTAGCTGGAAGAGCAATCTCTTGGAAGAGTGTTAAGCAGACACTCGTTGCTTCTGCCACTATGGAAGAAGTATTTGTAGCATGCTACGAGGCATCAAATCAAGGGGTTTGGCTGCAAAATTTTGTCTCTTGGCTGCGAGTAGTAGATGGTATTGAAAGACCATTAAAATTATTTTGTGACAATAAGTCTGCAGTCCTTTACTCAAACAACAACAGGAGCTCTTCTAAGTCTAAGCATATAGATATCAAGTTCCTCGTTGTTAAAGAAAGAATTCAGAGTGGTCACATTTGTATTGAGCATATTGGGACAAACTCTATGATAGCGGATCCGCTCACTAAAGGTTTGACACCTAAGGTCTTTCATGAGCACACTGCTCGTATGGGTATTATGCAGTTAGATTATGCATAGTGTCAGTGGGAGTTTGTATTGAGTATTTACTTGATATTTATCTATTATTGTCATGACAATTCTCTAATTTTGGACTTTGTTAAAGCATAAAGTTATTCAGTATTCAGCACTCGTTATTTGATCTCATATGGACTAAGGTAGGACCAGTTGGAGATAGACATGTGAAGATCACATTACATGTAATTTCCATGCTACACATCCATTCTTGATCCATGTCGTTAGTTATGTTAATGTATGTGACCACTGATGGGTCTAGTTGCGACAAATGTGACGAAACCTCTTTGATCCTTATGTTAATTTGTCTGATGGACAGGATTGGTTTAAGATGACTAAAAATAAAGGATTGCTTGAGCTACTAAAGTATATAATATGATATACGATTGTTAGATTTATACGTATGCACATGTATATATAGTCCAAGTGGGAGATTGTAAGAATTTTGTGGACTTATATGTATGTGCATATAATAAATATGAGCATTTGGGCATACAGACGTGTATACACTACGGCTTAACGTATATTTCATATAATCTAAAGTTAATAGGCCTAATTGAAGTGATTTACTAAGTTAAATGGGCCTAAGTCATTTTTATAAGTATGGGGTTTTAGTTTATTATGTGTAGAGACCTCATGGGTGCTATTTGTCAACTTATAATGGACTGGTTGATAATTAGGTCAAACTATTCCTATAAAAAGGTTATGGTCCCCAATTGTACGTAGGTTAATAATCTTTTCTCTCTGCCGCCCCATTAGCAAGAGAAACCCTAAGGATACTACGTTACAATTGGAAGACGCATAATCAAGGGACAATCATTCTCATGGATTCAGGTACACTTCCGCTTCTAGTTTATTGTTTCGGGTAATTCTTATGTGAAGATTAAGATCTATGGGTATTAGTATTGCTTTTAATTCCATCAAGTGGTATCAGAGCATCTTCACGATAGGATTATCTGAAGAATATATATACATGAGTCTATGGCATCTGTTTTTCGGTACACGTAATCTCTTGCCCAGTTCGGAAATTTTTGAAGCGGCCTAAAGTTTCTTCATGCGTTGGTTATGAAGGGAAACATAAAAAATAAAAAATAATAATAAAAGAATGACGTATTTTGAATCGGCCTAAAGCATCTTCACGTTAGTATTGCTTATGTATGCTGTAAACCAAAAAGGTTAACAGTAACTCCAAATCATAGTCTTGATTATTCTTCTATACTTTTTTGTGGGTATGCGTGCTCAAGTTTCCTTTTTATTCCATTCAAACATTGTAGACATATTCTGAATCATGGATTCAGATATGAATAATGTGGATAATTTTTTTTTTCGCGTGGGCCTGCTTAGTTTTTAATAATTTATTAAAGTTTGTCGTTAATGTCATGAACCATACACTATGATATGAATTTATGAGAAACGACTTTAATTATGTGATTTATATTTTATTTGCCATGATTTTATGTATCATGGATTCAGTTTTAGATTCAAAATGACGAAGGTTTTGCTTTATCTATGAGCACGTCTAGTAATTCATATTAATTAATGGATTCAGCATGTTACAAAAGTAACCTCTCCTGTTTATATTTTTTAATTTTGATTTACTGAGATGTTTGTGTATGTAATTTTCATGCGGGTAATGACCGGCCAAAAGGAAGGTTATTTTCGTCTGGCAGAAATTCAAACATATTTGTGGTAATAAACATGTGATAATTATTAGGTGTCCTTGTGGGTGTTGAGTCAGTCAAAAGAAAGGCTCAACAATTGACTGGATCTTATTGTCAATGTTTGATTACTACACCAAAAAAATCACTTGCAAATTAATTCTCTGTCAAAAGACTAGGATTAGTGTTGAACCGGTTTTCTTGTAATGGGAATCATCATTTTGAATTTATTTTAACTTGTCTGCTTAAGGTTTTATTAATGTTTATGTGAGCTTATACGGTTTATTTTTATTCTCTGTTCAGTTAACACATCTGCTGCAACTGTATCTGCTAATATTAACTCCATTCCGGTACTTAATGGTACCAATTTTAAGGATTGGAAAAAGAACGTTATGATAGTTCTCGGTTGCATGGATCTAGACCTTGCACTTAGGGAGCGACGTCCTACTGATCTTACGTCTTCTAGTACCTCTGATGAAAAGAGGGAAATCGAGAAATGAGACCGTTCAAATCGCATGAGTCTGATGATCATGAGGCGTGCAATTCCAGAAACATTCAGGGGCACTATGTCCGAGGAAAAAGTTACTAGACGTTCCTTGAGGAGCTTGAAAAGCGCTTTGCCAAGAGTGAAAACTCGGAAACAAGTTTCTATCTTACGTGGTCTTGTTTCCATGAGGTATAAAGGCAAAGGGAACGTAAAAGAGTACATTATGGAAATGTCTCTTTTGGCATCAAAACTAAAGGGTCTTAAGCTAGAGCTGTCTGATGACTTGCTTGTTCATTTAGTTTTGATATCTCTTCCTACACAGAGAACAAAACATATTGGCATTGACTGTCATCTTGTCAGAGAAATGGTTCAAAAGAAATTGGTCTCCACTAAATACATAGTCTCAACAGATCAGCCTGCAGATCTCTTCACAAAGGCTTTGGCATCTCCCCAGTTTTATCATTTATTGGACAAGTTGCAAGTCAAAAATATTTTTACCTCTTGAAACTTGAGGGGGGATGTTAATCTTAACAATGTTAGTGGCATATCCCGTAAGCAATGTCTAAGACAAAGCAGGAAGAGAAGACAGGGAACTTGAGGGGCTGCAATGTCATATCTCAGAATCTGTTTTATAGTCTTAGTTTTGTTCAGGGGTAGCGTGTGTAAATAGGCTATTGTTGCAGGGTAGCGAGTGTTCATATGTTAGTTTGTTCCTACTGTTGTAACGGTATTTATACCGGTTGTTAGCCTCATTCAACACACACAGAAAATAAGAGAAATACAAGTTTCTGGATTTTTTTTCCTCTTCTTCTCATTTCCTCTTTCTTGATTGTGAATATTGTTCTTCATACTTCTCCATTACAGGGTTGAAGATGAATTAGGGCTCACAATTCGAACAAGTTTATTACGATTTTTAGATGGGATCTAGTAATATCTCGACAATTACGAGGTTTATATGAAGAGCACAAATAGCCTGACTTTGTGTAAAAGATTCTGGGCATAGCTTCACGTCTGTGTATAAAAGTACACCTGCATACACATATTGAAGAGAAGTTCCAAAGAAAGACCAGTAGCCATGACAAAGTCAGAGCTGGTGTTTGTACCAACACCAGCTATGGGTCACATTGTATCAATGATAGAGTTAGCAAAGCGATTGCTTGATAGAGATGAACGGTTGTCAGCTACAATCCTACTTATCCCTTTACCTGTGGCTCCTGCTATAGAAACATATACAAAAGCAGCAGCAGTCTCGGATCCGCGAATCAGATTCATCCACATTCCTCTTGCTAAGACTACTTCTTCATCAAAGTCCCTTCGAAAGTCCTTTTGTCTCTTCCTTGAGGGCCATAAACCCAACATCGAACACACTATCACCACCAGCTTAATGTCAGACGAATCGGTGCGACTCACTGGGATTGTTTTTGATGTATTATGCACATTTATGACTGACGTAGCCAATCAACTTGGGATTCCTTCATACCCCTTTTTCCCCTCAGGTGCAGCCTATCTTGGTCTCCTGCTGCACCTCCCAGTCCGCCACAACCAAGTTGGTGCTGAGTTTAACCCTTCAGATTCTGAGTCAATCATACAGAGTTACGTGAACCCAGTTCCGACAAATGTTTTGCCATCCGTCCTATTTTGCAAAGAAGGTGGGTATACAAACATTCTTGATCAGGTTACAAGGTATATGAAAACCAATGGAATCATCATAAATACATTTACCGAGCTCGAACCCCATGCGGTTAGCTCCATATTAACACCACCACTTTACCCTGTTGGTCCGCTTCTTGACGTAGAGGGTAAAAAACATTCAACCGGTTCAGGGCCAAAGTTGGATGAGATCATAATGTTTCTGTCAGATCAGCCACCATCATCTGTGGTTTTTCTCTGCTTCGGGAGTTGTTTTACTCTTGATGCTCCACAACTTGAGCAGATAGCCATGGCGCTCGAGGCCAGTGGGCAACGGTTCCTGTGGTCCATATGCTGGCCACCACCAAAGTACAGTTTGGAAGCGAGCGAGTACCCAACCATCCAAGAGGTACTGCCAGAGGGGTTCTTTGTACGGACAGAGAAGAAGGGAATGGTGTGCGGGTGGGCCCCACAAGTGGAAGTTCTGGCACACCCAGCTATAGGAGGGTTTGTATCTCATTGCGGGTGGAACTCCACCTTGGAGAGCCTCTGGTACGGAGTTCCAATTGCAACGTTTCCCTTGTACGCCGAGCAGCAGATAAACGCTTTTCAGCTTTTGAGGGAGTTGGAATTAGCAGTTGAATTGAAACTGGATTCCAGCTTCTTTGGGGGCAAGGTGGTGATGGCAGATGAAATAGAGAGAGCCATAAAAGTGTTGATGGACTCTGAAAATCCGTTGAGGGAGAAGGTGAAGGATATGAGCAAGAAGAGCAGGAACGCAGTGATTGATGGTGGATCTTCGTATGCTTCATTAGGAAGATTAATTGAAGATATATTAGAAAACACGAAACTCAAAGATTAGGCAGTTGAACATCAATGCAATCTTCAATAAAGAATTACTTCATGATGAACCAGATTGCAGTTATACTAAAAATTACATACTGCTTGTTATCACTATTTACAACTCCAGTTTATCAAGATTTTGTTGAAAATAAGGATTAAATAATAATTTGGTCCCTCAACTTAGCTCAAACTTTAAGTTTGGTTCTACCTCTTTTATTTTATTTATTTTATTTTTATTTTTATAATTATGTTTGCTCATAAGTCTTGTATTTTCTAGTCAAATTTACCGTCACACTTTGTCGTGGTTATAGAAAGAGCAATAAATTCCCTTATGGACGATAGCATTAACAACCAAGTGAGGATTAGGGTGAAGGAGAGCAGTAAGGCAGTGGGCAGTGGAAGATGGTGGATCTTCCTATGCTTGTATTTGTATAGGACGATTAATTGAAGATTTGCTGAAAAACAGACAAGTAATGCTATAGATAGCTCAACTTTTGTGGTGTTATTTGGAAAGTAGTACTCAAGTGTGAAGCTACAAGCCTACAATGTTCATGTCGTCGTTGATGTCAATTGTGAACTAACTATTATAACCTTTTCAGTGTGCATAACCTATCTAGTTATGTAACATTAACTTATAAACTATGGCATAAAAGTATACTACTCCCATACCTGATTAGCTGATTCTATCCCCCACCAAGAGGATTTGTGAAGTGAGAACTGTATAAATATGTTGTTGTCAATGTCAAGTAAGTAAAATCTTTAAAAAGCCTTATGTCAAACAGGTTATGAGCTCCAAGGTTGGCTCTTTAGTCTCTACTCAAACGATTCACGACAACTGAAAGAAGCCAACCCACAACACAAGCATTGTAAATGGTGGAAATCACATTCGGAAGCATAGGAAAAATCATTAGCGATGGTGGCTCTTTCTTTGCTCAGTATGAGTTATGACAATGACAATGATCCTCCTTTTCATCATTTTCAAACCTCTTCTTACTTTTTCAAAAAAATTACAGTCTCATCTAAGCAGGAGGTTGTCAGAGTCAGAGATATTTCCAGTAGGTAGAGGAGGCAAGAGAAAGTAGAAAGACTACTACAGATGCACATGATGTTTGAGGTTTTACAGTTGAGTCATAATTGTTTCTCTTCCTCAATAATCAACTAGAGAAGCTGAAGAAGGAGATCTGCCCCACCGTATGAGTTTTCCAATTAAGGAAAGTAATGGGTTGCAGATAATTTTAGTAGCGAACAGAATTGCGAGAAAGTAGGGTTGGATTTATCTATCTGGTAATCTTAGCGCCATTCTAATAAAGACTTAATTTTTCAAATGATGTAAGATCTTATGTGTCATATTGTTAACATAACTTTTTAACTTATAGTGGAACCCATAAAATACCAAATAAGATGACACATTGGAAACCACATCATTTGGTGCACAAATTTGAGTGCTCATTAAGTGGCTCTAGCATTACTCTATCTAAAAAGAGTTGGTGTGGGGCGGTTTGGATCCTCTATTCCAATACTCTATTCCATCTTCTATTCCATCGTTGGATGGTTGCCACTTGTCCATTGTAAATAAACCAAATTAATACCAAATTACTTGGTTGGATCGGACCAAATTAATACCAAATTACTTGGCTAGATCGGGTTGTAACTTTCACGTTAACGGAGTAAAGGAGAAACTCGCCAAACATCGTATTAGTGGTAGGCGAAAACAAAGGAAAGGTCAACGAGATTTCAGGGATGAATTTCGTTTTCCAATTCTTCCCTACCTTTTCCATAGAATTCAAGAGCAGCTTCAACTATGAAGGAAAAAAAAATTCCATTCTCGAAGCCCCTAATCTCGACTCGCCAAATCAAAATCAGTAAGTATAAACCTGTAACCTACTACAAAACTATGATTCTCTGCAATGTTTTGATCTAATTGTCAATGTTAGAAGCACTGCATATTAATTGAATTGGGGGTAGGACTTTGTTTTTTGCAGTGTGCGCCATATGTTTGATGAAATGCCTCAGTGGTGAACTATTAATCTTCTTTTTGTTTTTAGATTTTTGTGGGCTATAATCCCAGATTTCTTTCTTTAGCTAATACTCGTAGCTAAAACTCAGAGAGCTTGAATTAGAACAAAACAGATCAAAAGTGGCCGTATATGACATTTGCCAAAACAATAACAGAATAAAAAAGTTGAGCCTTGTCTTGCTTTTGTTGTACACAGCATTCCCAAAGGCCATTTTGAGATCAAAGGTGGCTCAGTTTCTAAAACATATTTGGCTTTTGCCAATGCATTTGCAGCGACTACATAAAATAAAATGGTTGAAAGTAGTCATGGAAGCACCATATTAGTGGAGCACCATATTAGTGTTCTGTATTTTGAGGGTTCCAAAGGCATAGTCAAAATTGGTAATTGGTGGGATTAATGCAAGAGAGAGCTGAGTAGCAAAACAACAAAATTAAATTAAATAAAATAAGATGGGATTGATTAATTACTAATTACTAGTTAAGCTCTACTCTATTAGTTGGAAGGACCATATTAGTGAAGCACCATATTAGTTTAATTATATTTGGCTTTCTTAAAATGCAATTAGATCACTAAACATTTTTTTTTTTTGCATTCGGGTTAAAATTTGCAGCAATTGTTAATAAACAAATGATGTCATGCAATTAACCTTGGTGTGTGTGTGTGTGTTTGGCAGCAAAGTCTTGTCTGCTTCAATTCATGCAAACACGCAAAATTTACAAACACACAAATTTACTAAGGTGAGATTATGGATTCTTCTAACATATTATTTATGGATACTTTTATGGGATCTCATATTCTGACACAAATGTAACGATTTCAGGTTTATTTCTGCCCTATAACAATGGATAAATATATTACTGGTAAGGCAACTCCACAATGCAAATTGGAATTTTGTTCCCAAGAGCAAGAGACACATTTAGAAAAGGAAATTCTTGATAATGATAGTGGAGAGAATGTTGTAAGTAAAAATCAATCAGTTATTCTCGAAGCAAAAGCTCCAAAAGTTGGTATGGAGTTTCATAGTGAAGAGGCGGCTTTTAAATTTTACAATGAATATGCGAAGTTAGCTGGATTTAGTGTTAGAAGACACACTGTCCATAGGGATTTGCGGGGAAGAATAGTTGATCAGACATTTGTTTGTTCATGTGAAGGGCATAGAAAAAAAGATAAAAGAGATTGTGCTACCAAGTCTCACCGCCCAGAAACAAGAAATGGTTGTGGTGCAAAGAAGAGGATTGATGCTCGTAGTACGGGTAAATATAAGGTTACCGATTTTGTTGTTGATCATAATAGTCATGAGCTAGTTAGTCCGTTTAAAACTCACTTATTGAGATCCCATAGAAGTATCACTGATGTACTAACCTTACAAGCAGACGATCTGGATAGCTCAGGAATAGCACCAAAAGCAGGTTTTGCTTTAATTGCAAAACAAATGGGAGGGCGTGAGAATGTTGGGTTTATTTTTCAAGATTACAAAAACTATTTGCGTTCAAAGAGAACTCGGCGGATGAATATAGGTGATACTGGAGGTGTACTAGAATACTTGCAGGAGAAGCTCTTAAATGATCCTAACTTCTTTTACGCAATTCAAGTTGATGAAGATGGCATGATAGCTAATATAATATGGGTTGATGCACAGATGATGGTTGATTATACTCATTTTGGAGATGTCATATGTTTTGATACGACTTATAAGAAAAATAAAGATGGCAGACCATTTGCCCTCTTTGTTGGTGTAAACCACCATAAGCAAACAATAATTTTTGGTGCAGCTTTATTGTATGATGAGACGGTTGCCACATTTATTTGGTTATTTGATACTTTTGCTAAAGCTATGTCGGGGAAAAAACCTATATCCATTCTTACAGATCAAGATGCTGCAATGGCCAAGGCATTGGCAGAAGTATGGCCTGAAACATGTCATCGTTTGTGCTTATGGCACATATACCAAAATGCAGCGGAGTAGTGTGTTTTCAAGCTTTGTGAGTTTTTCTAAGGATTTTGGTTCTTGCATTTATGATTACGAAGAGGAAGAAGAGTTTCTGAATGGGTGGCATACAATGTTGGAAAAGTATGGGCTTCAAAGTAATGATTGGTTGGATAGGTTGTTCAAAATAAGAGAAAAATGGGCACTCGTTTATGGGCGTCAATCATTTTGTGCTAATATGACAACTACTCAACGCAGTGAAAGTAAGAATAGTGCTCTTAAACGATATGTAAACTGCAAGCATAATTTCTTACAGTTTTTCCATCATTTTGATAGATTAGTCGATGACCGTCGGTATCAGGAGTTGAAAGCAGATTTAAGATCAAGCCAGAGTACACCAGTTGCTTCTTTTCCGGTTCAAATTTTAAGGCATGCAGCTGGCGTTTACACGCATGAAGTGTTTGAGTTAGTTCAAGATGAGTTGCGCAAGGCATACGATTCTAAGCTTGAATTGTGTGGTGATTTTGGAGAAACATCTCAGTATAAAGTTACTCCTTTTGGAAAGAAGTATCAACACACCGTAAGGTATGTTTCATGTGAAAATAAAGTTACATGTAGTTGCAAAAAGTTTGAGTTTGCAGGGATTTTATGTTCTCATGCGCTAAAAGTGCTTTCTTCAAGAGATATTTTATAAATCCCTGTGTTTTACATTAAGAAGAGGTGGACTAAAGCATCAAAAAAGAATATTGTTGAGGCACAATTGTCATCGGTGGGCATAGAATGTTCAGGGTCTATGAACAAAATGGATGAAAAAAAAAGTCATTGGAGATCGATACAAGGAATTGTGTAGCTTAAATAATCACTTAGCAACTCGTGTTGCTTTAACCGTGGAGACATTCATAATTGTTAAAAATGGTTTTCTCAAGTTGTTGGATGAAGTTGAAGCGAGCTTGGAGAATAGTCAAAATGTAACACAAGCTTCTAGACCAAAATCTAATGGGAAAAAAGATGATGTGTCAAGAGTGGAGGCAAAACAAAATTCACGATTGGAAACATGTGAAAAGCAAAACATTGGAGCAACGGGTGACATCGAACGAGGATCGAAGGAAGATAAGCATGTACTTGGTGGAATTATGATAAGAGGGTGGAAGAAAAAGGAAGAGAAACCTATTAGATCTGGAAAAAGGGCAAAGAGTGGCCTAGAAAAGAGTAAGCAAAGGAAGAAACAAAAGTAAGCTAACGTGTCTTCATCAATTAATGCAATTACACATGATGAACTAAATGACCAGGTTTGTTTTCATAACTAGTACTTCATTTACTTCTCTCTTTTTTTATATTTGTGAAAATGTGTGTTTTCATATTTGTAAAACATTAAAATTGCAGATGCACATTTTTAAGAATGGGAATAATCCAAGGATTAATGCTTTCGTAGAGAACAATTTGTTATCTTCCTTTTCGCAACTTCCACAGGTTTTTATGTTTATGAATTATTAACAATTGAATCAGTTAATGGTTATAATGTATCTTGCGATTGCAAGCACATTTTTACATACTTTTCAATGTTTAGGGAAATGAAGTCTCTAAGACTACTTCAAGCACATCTTATCCTACTGAAGGGTCTTTATTGTCATACTCCCCACCATTCCATTTTATGGAGGCAGATTGTAATTACTATCATATATCTTTATTGAACTTTTTTTATTATACTAATTTATATCTTGTATTTTCTCTTTGGTAGGTTGGTAATTCACTTGTTAGTCAAACTTTTGCTTTTTTTCCTTCAAGAGAAGATGAGAAAAATCAAATGAGCTTTACAAATTTACTACAGGTGTTCAATCTTTGTTGAGAAAAATTATATTTTGTTATGAAGTATAAATCTAATTTTTTTCCCTTGCACTAAAATATACAGGAACAATTAATCAAGTCACAAGTGATCGAGAGACTTCATTTGAATAATTCAACTCTTTAAGACCAGCACAAGAA
The DNA here is from genome assembly GCA_013146195.2 of Codonopsis lanceolata. Classification (NCBI taxonomy): domain Eukaryota; kingdom Viridiplantae; phylum Streptophyta; class Magnoliopsida; order Asterales; family Campanulaceae; genus Codonopsis; species Codonopsis lanceolata. The sequence continues at coordinate 152,892,384 of CM028380.1, forward strand.
AGCTTACAAGGGGCATGTTGGTGTACCTGGAGCATGAAAAGATGGGCTTATCCATGTTTTGCGATTTTGTTTTTAGATTTCTTATTCCTTTTAGACTCAAATGTAAAAATTCTTTGTGAAGTTGTTGCTGGTGTTTTTCATAATTTTTTTAATGAGTGTATTTACTGTGGATTTCTTCTATGGAGAGGAGAATTGTAGTTGGTGATGTTCATAATTTTTTTATCTGAGTTCCTATAATAATAAAAGTATTGGTGCTTAATGTATTTTCTCTGAGTTTCTGTGTCAGGGCTTCTGTGCGGTAATAGTTTTTATCTTCTTATATATATTTGAAATTTCAAGTTTTATGAACTTTTTCACTGTCATATATGCGTCGGTGGTTGGGCTGTTTGGTTTTTGAGAACACTTGGTCCGTGTAAAACGAGTTTTGGAGAAAAATGTGCATATTTTCAATTGATATATATGCATTCTGAAAGTCACAGACTCACAATTGCTAACATGAGTCAATGCATTTAGTTACAACATATGTTGTCAAAATTGGCCCCAAATTAATTAGGGGGACAAAATCATATCAGGGCATCCAATTTAAAACAAATAAGTAGTAGATCAATCAAACATTCAAGACTTCGGATTAGAGTTGTTGCTCTTGGCAGTTGAAATGTTAACCTTTTATGCAGATTGAAGCAGCTCTCGACCATAAAAAAGGAGCATATTCAGGTGTTTGATATTTCTACCACGGTCGGCTTGGAAGGCTCATGACAGCTAAACAAATCAGGAATATATGCACTTTTGAGAACTTATAATTGAAACTAATTAAAATCAAGTGGTGATGTGGGGAATCGAACCCCAATCCTCTCGCAAGCAATGACAATGCGAGTGCTCTACCATTTGAGCTACATCCCCGATCGGTTAACCAATTTATTATAGTACGAAGCATCAAAAATCTTATGTGATAGTAAACACAATAAAATACATCAAGATCAAGATCCGTGATTTCAATCATGACTCCTTTGAACCAATCAAATGAACCTAGCTCTCTGAACTTTTTTGTTACTAATCAGTGGTGCATGATTTCTGCATACAAGACATAGTTTTCAATTCGGAAACTTTAATAAACTACCCTTCCCAGGTACATCAACTTTCCTGAGACCAAGGCGCAATCATTAAGATGTAACTCTTCACTTTCCAAATCCGTCTTTTGCCTTGAGATACCAAACCTGCATATAGCTGGATTCACCTTGCCTACCATAAACTGTAAAATGTCCTAAAGTCCTTGGTATAAGAGATTTTTTAGGAATTGAGAACAATGAATTGAAACAAAATGGCATATTGATTCAAGTGTTCAAAAAACAAAGGATCCAATTCCTATGCAATGTGAGGACAAATAAGTTAGATTGCAGCGTACTCGACTCAACTAAACAAAGCTTTGTTCTACTTGCGGGTGGGATGCATGAATGGACTAAAGAGAAGCCATTCCTTTTTTTTTCATTTTATTTGTGCTCATGGCATTTTTCTAGAAGTATCTAACCAATCATTTATGGTTAAACCCCACCTGAATGTTGTTTTTAAATCTAAAAGTTTATTATTACATGAAAATGTGTCTTTTGCAGCTCTTACTTTGCATAGACCTTAAAAAGAACTACAACGATTGCAATGAATATGCAAAGAACCCATTACATAAGAGCAATAGCAATGATAACTTTGAATTTTGGCAGAAGGATAGTAGCTATAAAAGAACTACAAGGCATTATCATTTGAATCTACTGATACATGGTAGTACTAGAGAAATGCTTACCTTGTAAATTAGTAAGTCCAGCACTTGATGCGTACGCGGATGGCTGAAGTTAACAATCTGTCCCAGTTTTCTTAAGGCTGCTCGATGGCTGAACAAACTCTTCAAAACAGCCTCAAACCCTCCACAAAACCCTCCTACAACCTGCTCAAAGTTATGAAGGTTTCTTTTATAAATCACTACCCAAACCCTTAGCTTAATTTGGACAAATTACAAGTTCAAAAACTGCTCCAAACTATGAAATAAATTCAGCCTTGAAAAGTTTGGTGTGAACAGAATTTTTCCTTACAAAAATAACTAACCAATTAGCAACCAACTTACTTGCAACAACTCCTATCCCACGCCTAATCACAGAAGGTGTTAGGTTGCCCAAACAGCCTCCCAATTCCAGCAAACTCACGCACAAAAAGCTGTTCAAACCCGTGCCAAACTCACGTCCAATCTGCCTTCAAAAACAGCCACGTTCCTGAAGCTTATGCTGCCCAAAACGGACCTGCTATCGAAGGAGAGCAGGCTGCCACAAACAAATAAAACGAAGAAGAAATAGAGACAAGATTACAGGTTTCATATATCTGTTTTGTTTGGAGTGCAATCACTTCTTTGGACCTCAATGATTCGACATATTTTGAGTTTACCATTTTACTCTGGCATATAAGATCACTTGACTTAAATACTATCTCCAATTCACGAACAAGTGGACAAGATTACAGATGGTGCTTATAAATTTGTTTTATCACATAGGAAAATAAAGAATGACATAAAATAGACAGCATAATACATTCACCATTGGTAAGTCAACGTTGAAAGGAATAAGTGGAAGAGCAGAAAAAAGAAGATTAATCTGCTGACCAGGTTATGTACATTAAACTAACCACATTTCCTATAATCTGCTGAAGGTAAATAACTAGAATGCTTTTGAAATCTGGGATTATAGCCCACAAAAATCTAAAAACAAAAAGTGAATTGGCAAAAAGTGACTACTTTCAACCATTTTATTTTATGTAGTCGCTGCAAATGCATTGGCAAAAGCCAAATATGTTTTAGAAACTGAGCCACCTTTGATCTCAAAATGGCCTTTGGGAATGCTGTGTACAACAAAAGCAAGACAAGGCTCAACTCTTTTATTCTGTTATTGTTTTGGCAAATGTCATATACGGCCACTTTTGATCTGTTTTGTTCTAATTCAAGCTCTCTGAGTTTTAGCTACGAGTATTAGCTAAAGAAAGAAATCTGGGATTATAGCCCACAAAAATCTAAAAACAAAAAGAAGCTTAATAGTTCACCACTGAGGCATTTCATCAAACATATGGCGCACACTACAAAAAATAAAGTCCTACCCCCAATTCAATTAATATGCAGTGCTTCTAACATTGACAATTAGATCAAAACATTGCAGAGAATCATAGTTTTGTAGTAGGTTAGAGGTTTATACTTGCTGATTTTGATTTGGCAAGTCGAGATTAGGGGCTTCGAGAATGGAATTTTTTTTCCTTCATAGTTGAAGCTGCTCTTGAATTCTATGGAAAAGGTAGGGAAGAATTGGAAAACGAAATTCATCCCTGAAATCTCGTTGATCTTTCCTTTGTTTTCACCTACCACTGATACGATGTTTGGCGAGTTTCTCCTTTACTCCGTTAACGTGAAAGTTACAACCCGATCCAGCCAAGTAATTTGGTATTAATTTGGTCCGATCCAGCCAAGTAATTTGGTATTAATTTGGTTTATTTACAATGGACAAGTGGCAACCATCCAACGATGGAATAGAAGATGGAATAGAGTATTGGAATAGAGGATCCAAACCGGGTGTGGGGAGGAGGGGAGGGCTGCTTTTCCTTCACTGATTGGTGAGGTCCATGAGCATGATCTTGACTCGTACCAAATCTTAGCAAGCCCCTATTATTTGTCCTGAGCCACAATCTTGCCGCTCTCGGCCTCTCTCTGACCCCAACAAAACATAAACATAGATTGTACGTGCACCAGATTGTACTTGCATCTTTAGATATAAAAAGTGTCATTGTGTCAAGCCATGGTTTAGAAATGAATTTCCGAGAGACTAATGCATGCAATCATGAGATTCTAATGGACCGTACTCTATTATTTCAGCAATTTGATTTTATTTTATTTTGTGTGAAACCATTCAATTCTGATTGGAGTATGGTCATAAACTTTACATGCACACTTTTTTTTTGTATAAAAATTCTTCTTGTAAGAAAAAATTTTGATTTTCTACTAAACAACACTGTATTGATGTAACTCAATGAGATGGCAGAGTGGTTGACAAGCACTAAGTTCTTATGTGACTCTATCCATTTAACGGGATGTCTTGTCTTCGACTCTCACCAGGTATAAATTCCCTTGGGCGAGGGGCACGCTCAGTATCAAGTTGAGTACCACGAGTAGGGATTAGTCTCAGACCCAATGTGGTTTGGGGACACCTCGTGGAAGACCAAGATAACATAAAATACTGTATCAATGTTCCATTCACATCTGGGCGTCTATGTCATATATTTCGCGAATTCTACTTTTCTTTGGGAGCTGTTAAATTACTTTGGTAGGGTGACTATGGGAAGTGAGAACTCTTACCATGGCAATATATTTGCTCAGTTTATGCAGAGAAATATTTAGGCAGATCTAGTTAGAAAAGGGACAAAATTAAGAGCGTAACTCACGAGAAATCAACGGGAACAGGAGAGACAATGACACTGACGTTGAGTTCGCCCGTTGACCCTGGTGGACCAAATGCAACAACTGGCTCATTAACATTTCGTCTCCGGTTTATCGAAGGCGGATCAAGTGATCGTTCCTGCTCTGCCTTTCCAACTGCTCTATACAAAAGTGTCTGATCTCCAACCCAGCTTGATGGGTATATGAACTCTGTGTTCACCCACAAATGAATCATAATCAAGAAACATAACCCTCAATTTATGAAGTCCAACTGTACAATTTCGCAAAGACACTTTATTTTTCTTTTTACCAGTCCTCACTTCACCCTTCAGAAGGAATTAATGCAGCCACTTTATGCTAAGAACATAGAAGAGGTGATTTCCATTGTTCTAATGTTGAAAGTTTAGGCTCAAATTGATTAACTTTTGTGCACTGATGGCAGTGGAGACTGGAGTTCGTAGCTTAAACATTGGTTGCATAAACAATTGTGAACAAACTACATAAAATAAATTGGAGCAAACAATAAGAACATTAATAAATGTGCGTAAGAATTGCAATGGTGAAGCAGAGATTTTTAACTAACCAAATCCTTGTGTAGATTCAATGCACCTACTGTAACCTCCAATTGGGTAAAGCACATCCAACTTCAGATTCCTGGATTTCTCCGGCGAGAACCCAAGAAGAAAACTCGTAATTCCGGCGAAATTTGCACCCACGGCAACCACAGAAGCTAATCCAATCCCGGTTAAAAGCCGCCGTCCAAAAACGGAGGCTAGTGGAGGGAATTGTTCGGCTGGAGACTGATTGTAAGGGATTGATATCTCCTGAAGAGTCTCTTTCCGGTCACCGGGCTGTTGGGTCATAAAAATCCGGTGGTGGTGGAAGTTACTAGTTTTAATAGCCATTGTTTACTCTGAGTTTTTTTGTTTGAAGAGCTAAGGTTTTATCTTGGCTTGGTTCGTTATTTTCTTCTTTCAATCTTCTGTAATGCCTTTTAACTTTGAAAGGTTTCAATCCGACAGTCTTACGGATATTAATCACTAAATTTTTGCTTTTGACTTTTACACCAGGAAGTGTAAAGGAAAATTGATTACTTTAATTTGATCCTTTAACTGAACTATGCTCTTTATCTTATAACTAGTTATTTAGCCCGTGTTATGCACAGGTATAATATGAAATATATATATATTTGTAATAATTCTATAATTTTTAGATATTATAATTAGATTGTTAATCTCTTTCATGGTTATAATTTTTTTTATATTGTTAATACTATTAAACGATTGTTTTACGTAAATACTTTTAAAATTAATATAAGTTTCTAGCTAACGTGAGATACATATCTTCTATTAATAATAATAGTAATTTTTTTATCTAAAGACTTTTAAAATTAACATTTAACTTGATAATAATATTAGAAGTCATTTTGTTAAAAACTTTTAAAATCATAATTCATTTTTAAATAATGTAAGATACACATCTTCTATTGGTAATAATGGTATAAGTTTTTTATCAAAAAACTTTGAAAACCAACATCACTTTATAAGAAATGTATGCTACATCTTTTCAATTAGTAATTAATAATAGTATTTTTAATACAAACATCAATTTCTAACCAATATGTGATATATCTCTTCTATTGGTTATAATAGTAGAATATTTTGTAACAATGAGAGATATATCTCTTGTAAAAGTGAAAGTCTTTAGTCTAAAGACTTTAAAATCTAACATTTTTCTTTTTAAACAATGTGTTATACATCTCTTTTATTGGTAATAATATAAAATAATTTAAAATCAACATCATTTTCTAGCCAATGTGAGATATACATCTTCTAATGGTAATAATGGTAAAAATCTTTTATCAAATGTGTATAAGTAAAAATCATTTTCTATATTTCTGTCACCTCACCACCTTTGGATAAATCTTCATTATAAAGCATCCATGTGGAAGCTTTAAAAACTTTTGGTTTTCTAGTGACTTTGAAAATCAACATCACTTTCCAACCAATGTATGATGTATTTTTTCTATTGGTACTTAATAATAGAATTTTTAAAACCAACATCAATTTTTAACCAATGTGGGATACATCTCATCTATTGTTAAAAAATTAGCGTTTTTAATGAAATAAATTGTGCAACTTAAGGCACGAATTTCTTTACATGTCATTTGTTTGTTGACGAAGGTAATTGCGCAAATGTGTTCAACTCGGTGAGAGCATCAAAATGATATATTTATTTGTCCAAATCGAGTTTTGGATAATAAGATATCAAGATTTAAAGTATAATACTTGTTAAAACAATTAGTGTTTTTAGTGAGAGAAATTGTGCAACTTGAGGCACGAATTTCTTTACGTGTCATTTGTTTGTTGGCGAAGATAATTGCGCAAATGTGTTCTACTCGGTGAAAGCATCGAAATGATATATTTATTTGTCCAAATCGAGTTTTGGATGAATAAGATATCAAGAGTTAAAGTATAATATTTATTTAAAAAATTGTGTTTTTAGTAAAAGAAATTGTGCAACTTGAGGCAAAAAGTAATCTCAGGGTCACTGGTCGCGGTCACCTGATCGAGCATCTCCTCGAATCTCTTCAAGTAGTTGTTGTATGATTCGTTGTCACCCTGCTTGATCTTGGCAAGGTCGAAACGATTCTTGGGGGTCGGGCCTACAGTACCGAATTCTTCTAAGAATTTTTCTCTGAGCGTTGCCCAGCTATCAATCGACCCCCGGGGAACTCTGCCCAACCAGGCCTGTGCCTTTCCCTGAAGAGCTCCTTCGAATGCCCGCAACTTCAAGGCCTCCACATCTGTGACCATCCGAATCTATGCTTCGAATGATCGGAGCCAATCGCTTGCTCGCGTTTTCCCGAAATACTTGTCGAACTGCGGAAAGATGACCCCTTGCGCGGGTGGCGTATTCTCAATCTCTGGAGTAAATGGGCTGCCCTCCAGCGGCTTGGTGGCACCATAGCCGGGCTTGGCCACGGCTAAATTAGCCATTTGCTTGGCCATATCCCTTTTCATGGCCTCCATTCTTTCGGATAGCCGTTTTTCCGCATCCACTGTGAGTCTAGAAGAGTGGGCGGGGTCTGAATGGTCGCCGCGCACATGGGGGCAAAATGTTGGTTCATAAGAGGATTCGGCCTCCTGCGTGACGCGAGTTCTGTGTTTTGGCCGCTGCGCCTCTGCCTCTGCCTCTGCGCACTCACGGGCCCTACGGCGGCCATTACTCTCCTCCCTAGCATGGTATGCTGGGCGATGGTAGTGCTTGTGGGAGAGATTCTGACTGCTGTATCTACTCTCAGCCTGGTCATCTGTTTGTTTTACCGCCTCCACCCTTTCAGACGGTATGTGAATGACGGAGGGCATACGCCTTCACGGAGCGGGCAACTGTTGGGAGGCATGGCCGTCTCCAACAAACGCCGAGAGCGAGGCAAGTACAAGATCTCGAGTGGCGTGGCCCAGGCGGCGATTCTTTGGTTAAGGCAAACATCTTGTTGTAATACTCACTTTGAATTTGCGAGCGGCTTGTTGGTCGTGGTTTTGCAGGTAAGCTCGCGTGGTCTGGCCGTTCTCGTGGCGGTTGAGCTGTATTCTGAGGTCTTGGGTGCGAGCATCGCGCTTCTCATTTATAACCAACCTGGCATTGCGTTGGCTTGCACGACTTTGACTGGCATGTTGGGAGAGCTGCTCCTCCACATATGGCACCTCATTGCCATGGGTCGCGTGCCTAGCAGCCACCCTTTGGTTTCTAGTTTGCACCCCATGTGGCGCCTTTGGTGGCAGATCAGTCAAAGGTGGGGGGTTATTGTTCCCAGTCTGGTGGCTGCCAGCTTGTTGGTTGCTGATGGTGGCATGGTGCTTGCTACCCTTTCCAGCCATCACAATGAAAAGATTTTTGAAGATTTATACCGGAAAACTTAAAAAGGTGTTAGAAACTTCGTTTCCCGGCAACGGAACCAAACTGATGTGGCAAAATCACAGCTTGGGTCGTCCTTGTAGTGGGCAGGATATCTGGGCTTCGAATCACCTTCCTTGAGCCTATTAAGATCACAAGAAAACCTGAGTGGAAGTGCAAGGCAGGGCCTCGCGAAACCCATCCCGCGTGAGAGTAAGTATCGAGTGTGAATGTCAAAAGACAAATGAAAAGAGTGCCGAAGCTCAAGAGAAGTGTGTGTGTACCTTGTTAATGATTATGGAGAGGTATTTATAGGCCCCCAAGGTGGTTAAATCCGTCTAGGATTCAGTTTCCATAGTTACCAAATCAATCAAGGAGAGAATCCCTTGATTTTAGACATGATAGGCGGCTGTCTGCGTAGATGTAGGAGCAGATAAGGCAAGTATCCTGCTCAAATATGGAAACCTTTGACTTGTCTTGGAGAGCAAGCCGCCGGTGCTTCCAGCTTGATGTTTGCCCGGGTGAGCAAGGCTCTGCCCGGGTGTTCAATATGCACTGTTTCTGAACTCGTTGTAGGTCCAAGAGACGACCCCTGGTCGGGCAGGCAGGGCCAATGCTTGACCAGGTCTGGATGGGATGAACCAGGTTCCTTTGCTAGGTATGAATGTGGTGTCCGGGTATGGCCCCTGGTCGGACAGGCAAGGCCTTTGCCCGCCCAGGTTTGGATGGGAGTTACACTACTCGCTGCTTGATGCTTCTATTACTTTGCTCGCTAGGCCTGTGGGCCCCATATGCATTGTGCTCGTGATTGGCACGTGATGCTAGCTCGTGCCCTGCTCGTGACCCGGCTTGGGCCGGGCATATCACGTGTCATAATTGATCAAATACTACCTTAAAATGTGAAAATCAAATACTTCCTTGGAATTTGAAAACAAAACACTACTTTGGAATATGAACAAACTTCTAATGATTTGAAAAACAGTTTAATAAAATATTTCAATACCATCAATATCTTAATTTTATTGTCCATTTTAAATATTAATAAATCAAGATCAAATTTTTTTTATAATAATATTCTATAAGTTAAAAATTTGTGGTCTATAAAAGATATAAAAAAATGACGAACTTAAAAAACCAGCTCCATCCAGCATATATTATAAAAAAGTGTACTTTTACTTTTATGTAAAAGTAAGATAGTCCCTACAAAAGTGTATTTATTCAAATATTAGAAACATAAAAAAAAATAATAATAAATCATTATTTAATTCACCTCGACCATGTAAAAAAACATTGAACATTAACCAACGGACCAAGTTTTAGCAAATCTGAACTAGATTTTTTGTAAAAATATTGTTATTTGTTATGTTTTTACTGCTCAATCCTTCAAATCTAATCATTTTTGTATTTTAAAAAATCAATTAATATTTTATTGTAATTATTTTTACCAACCAACCAGTAAAAGTTTTGGATATCAAAAAACGAAAAAAAAAAACTTGATCACGAAAATATAATTCATATCGAAATACTACTTAATGGACATAAATCTTCATCCTAATTGTAGAGACAACTTATTAACATATTTGAAACTAAATTACACATCTAATGAAATACACAAAAAGTAAAAGCAATGCATTGATAAATCTATAAAAATAAAAGAAGCATAAATAGACGAATATTTTTTTATTTTTATCGGACCCGAATTTAATATAATAAAATATTTCAACACCATCAAGATCTTAATTTTATTGTCCATTTTACATGTTAATAAATTGAGATCAATTTTTTAATAAATTTTACACATTAAAAATTTATGGTCTTAAAGAAGATGGAAGATGATGAACTTAAACAATCGGCTTCAGTCAACATGTATTCTAAAAACCTTATAGTTTTACTTTTATGTAAAATACTAAAAGCAAGATAGTCCCTACAAAAGTGTATTTATTAAAATATTAGAAGCATAAAAAAAGTAGCAAACCATTACTTATAATTTCAACCCGAGTACATAGGTCAATACAATGACAAGTTAACAAAAGTGAAGGACAACTATTGTCGCATGTAGGGACTTCCTGAGTATGGTTCTGAGCAGATCACAATTTTTTGGTTAACAAATCATTATGATCTAAAGATATTGATTGATATGAGATAAAGAAGGAAAATCAACAAAATAACACAACAAATGTTGTATATAATGAATTTAGAGTCTATCATATTACCGATACAACGATGTATTTCTATTTAAGTAGTTGCAATTTATTCTTTTAATTTTATTTGTTTTCTTTGTTTTTCTTGAATAAATTTAATTAAAAAAGATATATGTGTAACACCTCGAGCCCGAAAGCTCGGTTCGCTACGTGTAGCTCACACTGGTCCATTAAGCACACAACATCTTGGGTCATCAGGCCCACCACACTTCCGAAAGCCCGGTCCGCTACGTGTAGCCCACATACTGGCTCACTGAGCACGTATCACCTTGGGTCATCAAGCTCACCACAAGTTGACCCAAAAGTCCATGGATGATGTTGGTGCCCAGAGGTTATGCGTGGCCACCTTATAAATCACATACAAGTCACACATCTACCCGATGTGGGATTGAGGGTATTACAATCTCCCCCACTTAAATCCTTGATGTCCTCGTCAAAGCCAAATCGTACCCCGGGCGATACGGTATTCAAGAGGTGACTCGTACGGGAATCAAGAGGTGGCTTCCACCTTCTGCGTGTAGCACTTTGGCACGCCCAACACTTTGTTCCAACATTTCCGGCCTGGATATGTTCTGATATCATTTATTGTAATACCCCATCCCACATTGGGTAGGTGTATGAATTATGTTCGATTTATAAGGTGGCCACACACTACCTATGGGTACCAACATCATCCATGGACTTTTGGGTCGGCTTGTGGTGGGCCTGATGACCCAAGGTGCTACGTGCTTAGTGGGTTACGCGTAGCGAACCGAGCTTTCGGGTTCAGGACATTACAAATGGTATCAGAGCGAGTCCCAGCTGGAAATGTGGGAACAAAGTGTTGTGTGGGTCAAAGTGCTACTGTTGACTCCCATAGGTTCTAAATTTGGTTGAGTCATCTTCTGATTCTATTGTACAGTGGCTAAAAGGTCTGCGTACCGATTAGTGTGGCAACTGTCTTAGAATCAAGGTTGTTTAGAACTGTCTTAGTGTTAGTTTAAGCGCGGATAAGCAAGCTTCAACAGCAGCCTTGGAAGAATAGCAGACTTTGAAGTCTGCTCTAAGAGCGAAAAATCAAGACTAGCCAAATCATGGGAATATGTCAGATAACGTCTAAATTATATATTTCTTGAAATATCTAGTCAAAATATCTTCATCTGATTTCACTCAAAAGAAGTCAACTACATACTGACAACTGTCCAGTTTGTCTCCTGAAACATGAAGTCTGGAGACATTACCCTTTTTGGCTAAAAAGACTTTCACAGCTGCAACGCCTGCTGATTGATGTTTTATTTAATCTTTTTTCCTTGCAAGTGGACAAGACTATTATAGAATAGTATTTGAAGCAAGGGTCGAACCCACAGAGACAAGTGGTCACGAGCAGTGCAATTTATTGATAGCAAATTATTAATCTAAAGGAGGTTTTTATATTTATTTATATTCTAAACTACTATTTATATTTAGTTGTTTAACTAATTAGCAGTAATTACAGATATGAAGATCTTATGGTGGGTGGCAATCTAAGATTCTGGGTTTCACTTGTATCTCCTTTATATTCAATTCATAATAATTATCATTCAATTTCTTGGGTTCCTTCACTAAAGATAGATATAGTCTGTTGAACAATTGGTTCAACCTCCATCCCCGCAATATTCATCCATTCTATATCCTAAGCACAAGAACTTTAATCTAGCTGTCACCTAGATTTATGATCTATCTGTCACCTAGATCATGTATGAACCTAATCCTAACTTATCACTCTCGTGCATCGATAGGTCCAATTTATTGTGATGGTGAGTCAGTGTACAACATATGCACATTGGTCATGCAGTTATCCGCACCTCTAGGCCTTTATTAATTGCGATTATATTCATTTGTTCAAAGCAAAATAATATAGGGATTGATAAACACCACAATCAACAAGAATTGAATGAACATACCGATGAATTAAAACATAAATTCGATACAAGTTACCTCCCACCTCCTAGATCATGGATGATTTAGTTCATCATAGACAATGAACAGCACATGGAGATGATTGGAAACATGATCTTGATCTTCATAAATTATAATTACAAAATCTAACTATGTTATACAATCTAAAATCTATCTAAAATCTATACGGAACTGTTTCCAGCCGTTTTTCTCTATAGGCTTTCGGCATCCAACTTCAATATATACTCGAAAGTTGTAATCCAATCGAACCTCTATGTGAAAGCACAAAAATATCGCGTTCTGACCACCTTGCGGTCGCAAGGTGTTGAGTACCTTGCATCTGCAAGGTCTCCAGTGTGTCTGGCCTTGGACTGCTTGACTTCTTATTCATCGCCTACCTTGCGGTCGCAGTTCGATGTACCTTGCGTCCGCAAGGTCTCCAGATCTGGCTGCCTTCGTTTATTCTTCAATTTTCCTCTTTGGCCCTTCTTGGAATTTGCACGTAAGACCCTGGAGTTTTGCATATTTTCACTAAAAACCCTGAAACTCACAAAACTCACCAAAAACATATATCAGTAGCCAAAAGCCTCGTGAAATAGCATAATTTAAGTCATAGAAGTATATAAAATCGACGTATAAAATACATCGATCAAATACCCCCAAACTTAAATTTTACTCGTCCACGAGTAAATAATAATACTTATAAATACAAAAGCATATAAATAACAAAAAATGAAAAATCTTTTTGGAGGGTGACACTCTTTACACTCCTCTATAAACCCACAAACTCAAGGAGACTCTTTCGAGTGACTCGACTAAGCAGATAAATATAAAAACTGATAAATACAAAAGCAGATAAAAATTAAACAAAAAATAAAACAAAAATCTTTTTGGCTTCTCAAGTTATAAGAGTATGGCATGCAAAGCAGTCTCAGTTCAATGCTCACCACATATATGCAGGCTTAGTCATATAAAACCAACTGATCTTTTCTTAAGACTGCTACTACTTTTAATTTCTCCGTGTGTGTGTGACCACCAGTCTTAGAGAATTTCTTAACTAAAACAGTTTTATTAAGCTAAACACCACATTCATATGAAAATCAAAGTTTAAGAGAAAATCATGCATTAAGTATTATGAGATCTACCATCCAAACCCGGTCAGTTACAGACAGAAAGGTCCCAAGGATTTCAAAGACTTATACATCCACCCCATGTACTTCTATGTATGACATACAATGCTCTCCTATCACAATGACTTGTAATAGCTAAGATTATGCTAACACAGTGAGCTTTAGGATGAATAATAATGAACATGAAGTGTGTGATCAATTCCATATGACTCACTTGACAGTTAAAACAGCATAAGCATTGGCAAGAAGATCATTAGGTCTTTATTTAGTTTGTAATGTAAGGCCAAGGTGATGGGGGATATGATGGAAAGGAATTGGAATTCAAAGTGAGCGAGTAAGACTACCCTTTATCCCTCATACTTCCAAGCAAAAGGAAGTTTTCCCTATTTAGGCTAGGACCTGCAAAGACCACAAGTGGAGGGGTGCTTTTCGTTACTTTTCACTTTTCTTCTTTCCCCCCCCCCAAACTTGTTTTGGGCAATCTATTCTTCTAAAAATATCACATCATTCTTATCAGCATGATTTTTCTAACATATTTTTCTCTTGAAAGCTATGCTTCCATTCGAATCTTTGTTACACTCTTCTTCTTCCGTTTCATTTTTCGTCGATACATAATTTTTCTTTTCTTTTTCTATTTTTTTTTTCGACAACGGAAAGAAGAAGTCTTCCGAAAAATAGCCTAACTGAAAAGAAGTGGTCCTCCAACAATCAATTTCCCCACCCACATCCTACTCTCTCAAAGGGTAGGCTAAAAGTGTATAGGCTTTTAGGGTTAAGTTAATGTGGGTAATAGAAATGATGGCGAATGAGGGTTTAAATAGTGTGCTTAGCACACTCCATTCTTTTTTATTAGGCTCAACATGGACACTAGGGATATTTTTAGTATAGGTCAGGGAATATTTAGGCTCTAACGATCCAAAGATGGCCTAAGTCATTTCTTAATGCCAAATGCTCATGTAATTTTTAAAGCAAGTAAGACACAAAATAACATATCAACTATGGGAATTGGGGGTTGAATGTTTAGCATCACTGGATTTCACATAAGCATTCGCTAAGACAGATGGTAGGGACAATTGAGACTAACATGCAGACACGGTTCGAAAGTGTGCTTGAGATATATAAATGAGAAAAATCCAAGGGATAACTATCATGCAATTGACCCTAAGTCACAATTTAACGTAACAATTATGTTTGAATGGCTATGCATCATATTCTTGTGCATTTCTTGTTGTAATGAAGTAGGTGTTATAAACTTTATAAAAATATTCTAATCAATCCATAATTAAGACTGGTGTGGGTGCATGAAGAATTTGGAGAAAAGTAAAAGTTTCGCAAAATTAAGTAAATTCCAGAGGGATCTACGGACTAGCTATGCGGTTCATTGCATTAACTCCTCATCGACTACGGCTAGTATTACCACACCTAAAACTTGAGGATGAAAATTTTGAAAATTTTATTTTTTTATTTTGATTTAAAAAAAAATTTAAGAAAATTTGAGATGATGACAATGACTCAATTGATGTTGGGTCCCCACAAGAGGAACCCACGAGCATCCAATGTGAGTGTATTCTGGTCAAGGCAACACCTCCAAAAATAAGAAAAAATTAAAAACAGGAAAATAGGGTGAAGAGTTAAATGGTCATCAAGAAAAGAAATTTTTCTTCACCCTAGAAACATAGCCCAACTCCATTTCTCCTTAGGCTAAGACCTGCTAGAACTCTAAGCTTAGAATCCCCCCCCCCCAAACTTAATTTATATTTTGTCCTCAAAATTGAGGAACATATGAGAGGATTGATGGGGACGGACAAATATCAAAAGGAAATAGCAGGTCCACCTAACGAAAGAGGATGGAACTTAGGCCTCGACTCAAGGTGAGTCGGGCGGAAATAACGAATGAGGATGTAACTCGGGGATCGTGCCAGGAGGTAGCCCATAATAAGTGGAGACATTTTTCCCACTGTGTTAAACCAACCAAACAGCCGCTCTTGGTCGGCATGAATTTGTGCCAACTGTTGACTTGCCATCTGGCCTTCTAGGGCAACCTCTTCTAGCCTATTGGAGATCCCTACGAGCGGGTCCTCCTCCTCCTCTTCGGGTTCCTCACCGTGAGGAACCCTCACTCTCGGCTACTGGTGGTGCTCAAACAAAATGGCCCTAGTAATGGCCGGACCAGCCTTAAGCCTCTCCGCGTGTCTGGGCCATCTCACACCTGCCCTCCTATACAACTCAGTGATCAAATGCGGGAACGCGAACCCCGCATTCGTAGCACCTCTAATAATTGATTTGGCCGTTGATCAAACGGCCAACATCAACAGACCCACCGGACATAATGGTGTAGGTCAAGATAGCCCTCTCTCAAGTCACCGTATGTTGGTGACTGGAGGGCATGAGACGCCCACAAACAAATTTGAACACGGCCTTGGTCGTGTTCTGAAGGAAAGACTCCTCCATGGTGCGTGGACCAAATGGTGGATTACGGTTATATGTCCATACAACACCAGGGAGGGCGATGGTCGCATTGACCACCTCGACAGTGATGGGGGGATGTTGGAGGTGTGTGCTAAAATTATCGGCACCAACCGCAAAGTTGGAGGTGCCGAAATATTCGTTAATGCTTTGGGGCGAAAAGTCTACTAACGCGTCCCTAACACTAACGGTGTCTAATACACCCCCATCTATGCCAATACTGCCATTGGCATAGAACTCTCGGACAATAGGCACTACAGCAGCCTTTTCCGGAGAGTCGATCAAACGCCCCCACCTACGGGCCGTAAAATTTGGACGGAGGCCAAATTCTTCAGCCTTGAATCCCCTCTTGGGAACCAAGGACTTGGAGAGTTTGGCCAAATATTTTTCTGAGGTCTCGTGGGATACGAATCGGGTGTGGTCAAAATCCGGCTCGTCTTCCTGAAGAGGGCGGGAGGACGAAGCACCGGAACCGGTATTTCTACGCTTACGAAACATTTTGTTTGAATAAAAAATTAAAAACTAAATTTTTAACAGTTAAAAATAAATTTTCAAAATTTTAATTAAAAGTTATTTTCTATAGGCATGCAAATATATCTACGTTAAGAATATCTAACACCCTAGCATGCAAATATTTAGACGTAAAAATTAAAGAGAGGGGTTAGGATTACTTGTTTGCAGCTTAAATGGAGAGAGTAGCCGGAGTGTTGAGCTTAATCGGCGTCGGCAACAATGGAGTTTCTTCCTCTTTCTTAAAATTCCTCAAGCTTCCATGGAGTGAAATGGTGGATGAGGGAGAGGTAGAAGATGAAGATTTGGTGAGAGAGGGAGACGATCTTTAGGAGTAGAGCCGGAATCTGGACTGATCTCACCGGATTTCTTGAAGAGGGAGGCGGCTGTTTGCCTGTTTTTTCAAGGAGGGAAATTTTCAGTGATTCGCAAATGAAAACCCGACTGCTTGTTTATATAGGGGGCCTTGGTGTAAGGTACGCCACACCTGTGCCTTGGGGACCGCAAGGTGGGCGCTCAGCGATTCGTATTCTGTGTATTACATGCGATTCCCACGCTTGGACGGGTACACGCCGCGAAACTTGCATTTCATCGAGGGCCTTGTCGCAGTCCTCTGCACCTTGCGTCCGCAAGGTGTCCGTAACTGTCCAACTTGTTTTTTTTTCTCGCGTTTTAACGGTTTTTGCAATTCAGCCCTTTTCCGTTAATTCCGTTATGTTTTGTATCTTTCCTGTATGCAAAAACTTAACAAAAACTCTAGACTAAAAAAAATATTAGTAACATATAATTACAACATTAAGATGCTTTTCTCCCCCAAACTTGAATTTTGGCATATTTAATTTTAAAAATTAAATGTCCAAAAATACATTTAATGAGAGAAAACATATTTAACCTAACTATAAGAGAAATAACATTCAAAATAGTGGGTTGCCTCCCACTTGCGCCTTTTGTTTAATATCTTTGGCTCGACTCAAACCTGCAAGCCTAATCAGGGGTGGTTCATTGTCACCAAAGCGAATTAACTCAATTGTTCGCTCCACTTGACATCGGCCTAGATATGGCTTGAGTCGGTGTCCATTCACTTTGAAAATTTCATTATTTTTAGGATTTTGAATATCAACGGCTCCATGAGGATAGATTCGTGCGATTATAAAGGGACTTCCATTTAGATTTTAACTTTCCAGGGAATAGCCTTAGTCTAGAATTAAAAAGTAACACTTTCATTCCTGGATGAAACATTTTGTTGGCTAATCTCATGTCGTGATATTTCTTGGTCTTTTCTTTATATGTCTTCGCATTCTCATACGAATTTAACATATGTTCTTCTAATTCATTTAATCCTAAACAATCTTTCCTCTTTTCCAAACCAAGGTTAAATCTAAGTTTAATTCTTTGACAAACAATAGGCTTTTATGCTCAATTTCAACTGGTAAATGGTGGCGGGTTTGCCATATACCATTCTATATGGACTCATTCCTATGGGGTTTTAAAAGGCTTCATGTCCAACATAAAGCATCCTTAAGTTTAGATTCCCAATCTTTATGATTAGGTCTAATAGCCTTTTCTAATACCGTTTATTTGTCTATTGCTAACTTCTACTTGGCCGGATGTTTGAGGATGATAAGGTGTAGCTAACTTATGAGTTACACCATGTTTCCTAAGGACATTATTTAACAACTTATTGGTAAAATGAGTTCCTTGGTCACTAGTTTTTTCTCTCTAGGGTTTCGGCCTTAGGGTTTTTGCTCGGCTTTCTCTTACGACGGCCATGGCCGAGGCTGGGGTTGATCCCCCTCCGGCTCCTTCCCATCATCCTCCTCCACCGCTCTTATGTCAAGCTCTCTCCAACTCTTCAATCAACGCACAAAGACCTTTTATGATCCCGCCGCATCATACAAAGGTGCCTTCTCTCAAGCTCTCACCCGAGATCATTGCCACCCTTGCTCAGCCCTTCCGTCTCGCTCTAATAGGTAAGTTCTCACATGGTCGGCCATCAATGGAGGGCATCAAAAAACATATTAATACTTTCGGATTAAAGACAGCTGTTACATTGGGACATCTTGATACGAAGCACATACTAATCCAAGTTCATTGTGATGAGGATTATCAACGCCTTTGGATCAAAGACCAATGGTATCTTGGTCGCTTCCCTATGCTACAGATTTAAATGGACACCCGATTTTCGGCCCGTATGTTGAGAGCTCTATTGTCCCTGCCCTGTTCTCCTTCCCCCGCCCATTCATCTCTTTAATAAGTCAAGATTATTCTCTCTTGCAGCCTGCTTGGAAGGCCCCTCATGTTAGACCAATTTACATTGAACCTATCCCGCCAAGTGTTGCACCTGATCCGTGTGGAAATTGACCTATTGAAAGATTGTCCTCTCGCATGGGTTGACTGTGGAGGTGTTTTTCCCGGTTTCTGGCAAAGAATAGAGGCTGAGAATAAACCTTTTTATTGCACTCATTGCATGCGACAAGGTCACCAAGAATTATCTTGCCGAGTAAAACATCCCGATCTTCCTACCCAAAACCCTAACCCTCCGGCTAAAGAACCCCAAGCGAAGCCCTCTTCTATTCCTACTGGCCAACGTTGGACTCCTAAGAAGAAAGACAACACCACTTCGCTTGACCAAGCCCCCAACCATTCGGCTAAAGATAACCCAGCCCCAGTAATGCCAAGCTCTCAGCCTCCTATTGAAGAGGTTTTGCAAGAAAACTTTCAAGAGGGGGAAACAGCGGCACAAGTGAATATTAATGATGTTATTGATAATTCTGACCAAAGCCCCACTCAATTAAATTCTTTATTGAATGAAGCTGACCAAATCTCAAAAGATATCTCACAACATCTAAATAATTTTCCTAATTTGGCAGGCTTAATATCAACAAGTTCGGCATGCATCGAATCGACTTCGATGCTACAAATTTCGATTCCAAGAGTGACCCTATACATTCCCCAAATAGATTTGCTATTTTAGACATCATCAAGAGGAAGGGAGATGGATGACGCAACTGAAGCCCTCAACTGAAACGGGACGCCAAGTAAGAATAAATCGCCGCTCCTAAAGCGGGTAGGCTCACTAGATCCAAAGCCAAAAGTTCAGTCTCTCATACCTCTGATTCCCATGGAAATTAAGGCCTTGTTCTCGAATGTCGGGTATTGGTAACGATGTTACCATTGCTCGTATTAAACACCTTGCTTGCTTTCACAAAGTCTCTTTAGTTGCTTTTGAACCAATGATTAATCAGATAGGCTTCACTAATCTCCCGCCGCCCGGTTTCGGTATTGTTTCTCAAACTCTACAAGTTCCATTTGGTTTTTTGTCAAGTCTTCTTTTACTTGTTCTCTTGTTAGTGAATCTTCTCAGCAAATCACTCTTCGGATCAAGCATTATACATGGCACAGCCCAATTTTCTATACCGGAGTTTATGCCAAGTGTTCTCGCTTCCCGAAAGGCGCTCTTATGGAATGATCTTATTGATATTAGTCTTCGTGTTTCAGATTCTCCATGGGCGCTGGTGGAGATTTTAACATCATTTTACATCCGAGGAAAAACTGGGTCGTCCGTGGGATCAATCAGGCGCCTTAGATTTTCATGCTTGCATATCAGCCACGGGTCTTATTGATTTGGGATTTTCTGGTACTCAATTCACTTGGTGGAATAAAAGGGAGGGGAATGCCACTATACATGAACGGATTGATCGGGTCTTATGTAATACATCATGGCTGGACTCTTTTTCAAATTCCTGGAGCATCTAAATCGAACTTGCTCGGATCACGCCCCATTATTATGCGGTTTTCTCGCTTCGAGCCCCGAAAATCTTCTTCAGTTCCTAAATGTTTGGACCAGCCACACAACTTTCTTAGATGTCGTGAAAGAAGCTTGGGAAATTTCATTGAGGGTCAGTCCAATGGTCCGCTTTTGCGAACAAATTGAAAAGTACGAAGAAAGTTTTATGCCTATGGAATAAAGTCGTTTTTGAAACATATTTTCAGCTCTTAAAGAAGTCAAGAGGCGCCTTGGAACAGAGCTTTTCTTTGAAATAAATAGTTCCAATGAGAATAGGTCTAATTTGATGCATGCTCAAGCTCCCCGCATGCCTCTATCTCTGAGGAGGCTTTTGGCGGCAAAAATCAAAAATAAAGTGGTTTAAGGATGGGGAGGGCAATTCTAAACTTTTTCACTCTTCTGTTCGGCAAGCTCAGCGCAAACTTCATATTCATTCTATCCGTAACACGGAAGGCACTCTTCTTAACAATGCTGATGATGTAAAATCTGGAGCTGTTGAATATTTTCGCCCCAACCGCAAGAGGACTCTCCCCCTGTGATTGGTGATCTGAACATGATTCCTAATTTGGTTTTGGAGGATTGGAATCAAGACCTTATCTCTACTCCTTCTCTGCAAGAAATCTGGCAGACTATTTCGAGCCTGAGTGGTGACAGTGCTGCAGGTCCGGATGGATTTACTGGTCATTTTTTCGCGACTTGCTGGGATATTATCAAGTTTGATCTTCACGAGGCTATCAAGGAATTCTTTGCTGGATTTTCTCTCCCTAAATCTTGGTCTAGTACTCTTCTTGTCACTATCCCGAAAGTTGAGACTCCTCTTCTTTTAAAGATCTCGCACCCATAAGTCTCAGAACTCTCGCCATAAAATAATCTCTAAAATCCTAGCTTCGCCTTGCAAAGATCATGCCTCATATAATTTCCCTAATCGTAGTGCTTTCACTAAAGGGCGAGTCATTCAGGATAATGTTCTTCTCGCTCAAGAGTTGGTCTTCAGCCTGGGCAAGAAGGTTCAGGGATCTAATGTGGTTTTAAAACTTGATATGGCTAAGGCGTTTGATAAAGTCTCTTGGGTTTTCCTAATACAAGTCCTTCGCAAGTTTGGATTCCATGAAGTTTTTATTGATTATGTCTGGAGACTTATTTCTGACAACTGGTTCTCGGTTCTGGTTAACGGTGATGTTGCTGGCTTCTTCCCTTCTAAGTGTGGTCTTCGCCAAGGTGATCCTCTTTCACCAAGCCTCTTTATTATCGCCGCAGAAGTTTTCAGTCGTGGTTTGAACTTGATGCATAATGAGAACCAAAATCTTTGCTATTCGTCTTCGAGTGGATGTCCTATTGTGTCGCATCTTGCTTTTGCCGACGACATCATTATCTTTTGCAATGGCGTACCAACATTCCTCGAAGAAACACTCGATTTTATTGCTTCAGATATCAGTCCATTTCGGTCGATGGTTAATCGAGATAAAAGCCAAATCTTTGTAAATCCTCTCTTCTTCTCGAGCAATAAACCTTGTTACCTATTCGATTTCAATTGGGTACGTTGCCTATGACTTATCTAGGCTGTCCCATCTATTTTGGGAGGCGTTCAAACGATTATTTGATCCGCTCACTCTTAAATTACAGAACAAAATTGATTCTTGGATTGGCTGTTTTCTTAATCAGGCTGGCCGAGTCACTCTCATAAATCATGTCCTTCAATCTATCACCGCATATCTCTTTGCTTCCCTTGCTCCTCCTGTGGCAGTTATTAAATCCATCGAAAAGTTTTTCGCAAATTTCTTCTGGGGTAATGTTGAGGGCCGCTTCAAGTCTCATTGGGTTGCTTGGCATACTTGTTGCCTTCCTAAAAATTCTGGAGGTATAGGCATTCCATCCTTACTCTCTTTGGTCAAGGCCTTCTCAGTTAAATTGTGGTGGAGATTTAGAACAGTGGATAGTCTGTGGTCTAAATTCCTCAAGGCTGGCATCAGAATCGCCCATGTGGTTATCTCCTCAAGTAACGGTTCTCATATTTGGAAAAGGCTTCAAGAAATTAAATCCTTGGCCGAGCCGAATATAGGCTGGATAGTGGGTGCTGGGGATATTTCTATTTGGTTTGATCGGTGGATTCCAAACCAATGTATTGTCGTCACTGGATTGTGTGGTCGATAAAGTTCGAGATCCGCTTGATGGAAATGGCATCCTTCTCCCAAATGCTTACTCCATTCTCGCTCGCCAATGCCATTCGTGAAATTTCGCCAATGCATTTTTACCTCAAATCACCGATAAGCCTTTTCTCGAAGGGTACGGCCGTGCAATTTTACACTTACTTCGAGAGAGTTGGTTGTTGTCGCTTCGCCTACTTGGTCGATAATTTTATCTCGCACAAGTTTCTTCCCTGCTTAATTGGCATATTTATGTGGCGTTTATTAATGGGTCGGCTTCCTGTCGACGAAGGGCTGCTCAAAAAAGGTTTCAAATTGGCTTCAAAATGTGTTTGTTGCTCTACACATCAAATCGAATCCTTCCAACGCATCTATTTATTCATAGCGGCAATGTTCAAACTTGGAAGGCTTTCCTTCCTCATGGTATATCTCTTTCTGGGTCTTCCATTAAGCAGCGTTGCATGGCAAATTGGTGCATGGCCAAGTCGGTGACTCTCATCCTTTTGCCTTCTATCATTTTATGGAATATATGGAAGTTTAGAAATGCAGTTATCTTCGATGGTAGTCAGAATCTCCATCCCATTTCTTTCGCAATTGATTCGACCTTCATAGTATTTTAAGCGCCTGAACTTCATTGGTTTTCGCCAATCTCACGGTTTTATAGTCTCATATGCAATGCGAAAGAAGGTTCTTGTTCGGGCTGTTCATTGGTCCAAGCCTCCTCCGGGTTCTCTCAAGCTAAATTCTGATGGGGCGTGTCGTGGAAACCCAGGTAGTAGTGGTGGAGGTGGTGTTATTCGGGATTGCAAAGGAGATGTGATTTATGCATATAGTTCTTTTTATGGGCAGTCCACCAACACTATTGCTGAAATGAGAGCTTTGTTTCAAGGCATTGAATGGATTCAAAGGCAAGGTATTCGTGACGTGTTAGTTGATATCGACTCTAAAGTCATTTGTGATATGCTTTCAGCCTCTCGCCCTCCTTGGTCATTGGCTTACTTTGTTCTGCTATTGGTATGATGCAAAGCAAAACTTAAACTTCTCTCTCAATCAATCGCGAGGCAAATTTTGTCATGGATGGTTTGGCTAATCGGCTATTGATTCTCGCTTGTAACCTTATTTTTCATTCGCCCAGATTTGCCTAATTCTATTAGGTCTAATATTATTTTAGATGCTCAGAGCATGGCTAGGATTAGAGTCTCTTAGTGTTCTCTTTTCCTGTTGTATTTCTTTTGAGGTAAGGCTCCTTTGTCCCCCCGTTCAAAGGGTAAGGCTGGTTGTCCCCCTTAAGTTTGTTTTTCCTATTCATTTCTAATAAAATCTCGCAGGTGCCGCCTTGCTTCTATCAAAAAAAAAAAAGAGTCTTTACTATAAATTCCCAATTTTGGAGAAATTGAAGCTATGTGCTTCAAAACCCAACCTAGGTCATTACTAAGTTCAACTAGGTTATAAATTCACCAAGGCATTTCAATATACTTCATATTCATCATAGAGTCCAATTTAGAGGATAGAACACACAACAACATACTAACACATTATGTAGGCTTAAATTAGGGCATTCTCATATAGCACCCTTTCCATCAACATATATAATACATGTTTCTAACATGTTCATAACCTTAAATAGACAAGATGAAAGAGTATTACAATCTTTGATAGGCAAGAAATCATCCTATACATGCTTCTAACAAGCTCATACTTTCAAAACACAAGATGAAAGCATAGGAAGCATATATGTGTCCTCATTGACCTCAATCATCATAAGCTTTGTTTCCTTAGGGTCAATGAGAACTAAAACAAAGAAGAAGAGAAGTAACTTACTTGTATTCTACACCCAAGAAAGCAAAGAAGAAATCTATTCGGTAGGAAATGCTCTACTCTTCAAGCTCTACACTTCTATGGAGGTGGCTTGAGCAATGGAAGGGAGGATCATGGAAGACCAAGAAGAAAGCTTCAAGAAGCCATGGAAGAGCCTTGAGGGAGATGAATCCCGTTTTTGGAGAGTGAGGGAGAGAAATGAGGGTCAAACTCTTCAGATGTGGTGTATATTGAGTTTAAAACATAGTGTGACAAGTGTCAATACAATGTGGTCTCTCAAAATCTGATTTTTTGTGGCTTGATTGATCACTAAAGCTCTCTTTAATCCACTCTTAAAATATGTTACTAATGTTAGGACACAAGTAAAGAGGGTTAGGGAGGTTTAGGTGGGGTTTAGAAAGGGTTTTGGATAGGGGTTTAGGTGTAAAAATCGTAAAGCAGCAAAACAGGCAAAACCAGACTCGGGGGACCTTGCGGTCGCATGGTCCCCAAGGCTTGCAACCGCATCCTCTCTGGCTTCCCAACTTGCAATTTTCTGGTTATCTTGCGGGGGCAAGGTCATTCCACCTTGCGAGGGCAAGCCCGACAGACCCAAAATGGCTCAAAATGCAACCTAAAAGACACCCAAACACTTAGCCAAATCAATGGGGTTTCAAACCCCAAAAAAAAATGAGTCTATAACTCATCACAAGCACCCTCAAACAACACCCGAACAATCCGAACGAAGGAGGGAAAGAAAGATAACTAACAAGCAATTCAACCGGCGATTCAACAAGCATGCCAACATGATTATAAACATGTTAAGAGCATCATGAATGACTTATAAATGATTCTAAAACATATATAGACTAAGTAAACATGCTCATGAACATCAAGAATGCATGAAGGCAAGCACACAATGCTCATGCAAGAATCAGGGGTGTTACACTCTCCCCTCCTTTAGGAATTTAGTCCCTAAATTCTTACCAAGTCCATCAAACAAATGTGGATGCTTCTCGCGCATCTCCGCTTCCGTTTCCCAAGTCGCTTCCTCAATGTTGTGATTCCTCCAAAGGACTTTGACTAAGGGAATCCTCTTGGTTCGAAGCACTTGCTCTTTGGTATCCAAAATCTTCACGGGCTTTTCAACATAGGACATATCCGGCTCAAACGTTATCTCCCCATATTCAAGTACGTGGGACTCATATTTCAAATACTTCCGCAACATGGAAACATGGAAGACGTTATGAATCTTCGAAAGTGAAGGTGGTAATGCAACTCGATAAGCGAAAGACCCAACTTTCTCAAGAATCTCAAATGGGCCAATGTACCTCGGTGTAAGCTTCCCTTTCTTGCCAAATCTCTTCGTACCCCTTCTTGGCGACACTTTAAAGAATACGTAGTCTCCCACTTGGAACTCAAGGTCCCGTCTAAGATTATCCGCGTAACTCTTTTTATCGACTTTGAGCGGTGCGCAATCTATCTCTAATCAACTTCACGCTCTCAATCGACTGTTGCACTAACTCGAAACCCCAAAGTTTCGCCTCTCCAACTTCGTCCCAACAAATTGGTGATCTACACTTACGCCCATACAATGCTTCATACAGCGCCATCTTAATACTCGACTGATAGCTGTTATTATACGCAAACTCGACTAAAGGTAAGTGACAATCCCAGCTTCCTTTAAAATCCACGGCGCAAGCTCGAAGCATGTCTTCCAAAATCTGAATCAACCGCTCGGACTAACCATCCGTTTGTGGATGAAAAGATGTACTAAGATTCAAATCTGTTCCCAAAGCCTCCTGCAAAGACCGCCAAAATCTGGATGTAAACCTCGGGTCTCTATCGGACACAATGTGCTCACAGGTACGCCATGAAGTCTCACGATCTCCTGAATGTACAAGGCTGCCAACTGAGTCAACGAATAAGTGATCGCAATCGGGATAAAGTGTGCAAACTTAGTCAATCGGTCAACTATAAGTGCTTATAGTAAGCCACATAAGGGATAGAGAAGATACCCAAATAGTGCCGCTGTTGTAACACCCCGCTCCTTCGTTAGCTCGGTTTGCGTGCCATACTTGCACTTCTTCCTTTGTCGACTGTATGTTTGGTTTGCGAGAAGGTCTAGATATATATGAGAGACCATATTAAGACCAAAACATTATTAAGAGACTCCATATAGTTGTTGACTTGCTAAAGTCACAAGTCGTGACTTCGGCGATAGTCGGAATGCGGCAGCGATTGAGAGTTTGCTTGCATTTTGTGTTCGTGACCTCGGTTTGGTCCTAGACCTCTATATGAAGGTTTATTAACATGTTTAGATGCATTAGACTTCAAGTTGGAGGTGTTCCTTAAGTCTATCGACGATTTGGAAGCTTTGGAGACAACATTCGTCTCTATCGCGTAGTTCGGGGATCGAGTCGCGTAATCGTCTCTCCTTTGGAGATCTTATTTCCCTAGTTGTTATTCAACTTTCTAGAAGTATTTTAAGCTTCTTTATTAGCCCTTAGACTTGCCTTAAAAGTCTCATTTCATTGCTCGTTCAATTGCTAGTTCAATCGTCGTTCCGGTTGTACGTTGTTGCACCTCTTCCCGGTTTCGCTCCGAGTGGTTTCGGGAGTTGTTTCGGGGGTTGTTTGTGAGTGTTCTAAGGGAGTTCTAGACCTACTTTGGATGAGGTTTGAACCTTGTTAGGTTTGGTTATGTGTTTGAGGTCGTTCGGGGTTGAATTAAGCCCTTTTTGAGTGCAGGAGGCTTGCGGTCGCAAGGTGGAAGGACCTTGCCCCTGGGTCATCGAGTTTGTCCTTGGGTGTCTTTGGGGAGCTTGCGGTGCAAGCTATAGGGGACCTGCGACCGCAAGGTGCAGGCTCTGTCTTGCCCTGTTTCGATTTTTGACGAGAAAGCCTATCTACCCTCATCAAACCCCTCTAAACCCTCTCTAACCACCCATACTTAGCCCTAAACTTGTCCTAACATTAGTTGGAAGTTAATTAAGGTTAGATTAGTGATTGATTAATCCTAATCTCTACTAATTTTACTTGGGAAATGACTATTGTGCCCTCTCTATATTTGGGGGTATAAATACCCAAACCCCTGCATTTTCGGAATTTCCTCCTTCATTTTTCCACACAAGCGTGAGTTAGAGAGAGAGAGACTCCATGGGAGATTTCAAGCCCTAGCCTTCTTCTCTCTTCGATCCAAGATGATCCAACCGTCCGATTCCTTTCAAACTTGAATCTTGAAGCCCTCGGCAGTAGAACAACTTCACCGATCGGTTTGTGTTCTCTTGAGTTTTCACTCAAGCTAAGTAAGTTACCTTCTTTTATTTTGGTTCATTGGCCCTAAGGAAAACAACCTATGTGCTATTTGTGGGCAATGAGCGCTTGATATACTATATATATGCCTATTTTGTGAATTTTGGAGGTATGAACTTGTCAATACCATGTGTAGGATGTTTTGAATGATGTTGTGTGTTAGGAGGAATGGGTTATCCCTTTGTTAAGACTTTTATGAATTTTAGGGCTTGGGAATCAAGCCCGAATTATTGGAATTTGTTATAAATTGAAGAGGATGATTTATGTTGGGTTTTGTTGTGAATTTTAGGGCTTGAGAATCAAGCCCGAAGGGTATGGAGAAATTATTGTTAATTAAAGTGGGTGTTAATGTTGAGATTGATGAAGGGTGTTAATAATGAAACTTAGTATTTAGACTCAAGAGTCGAAATAAGTTCAATAATGTGTCAATGAACTCGGGTTGAAATCCTCGACATTTGGGTTTCGTTTGACTATGATTATAATGAGTTCTTGGGTTGTTAGGCTTGGGAATCAAGTCGAATGAATTTTGGGATTTTGCGGTATATATGAATGAAATGTTTAATTGTGGGTTTATGAAATACATAAAGAATGAAATGTAGAATTAAGACTCAAGCGAGTCGTTGTAAGGTCAATAATATAGTAATAAGCTTTGTGTTGAAACCCTACGATGTTCGGGTTTGGTTGGTCTTGATTGTGAGCACCGAATATATCGATTGTGTCCCATTTGTGACACCCATGATATAGAAGCTTATTGGGGATTTATTTAGGCGTGCTCGTTAGAGCACGCGAGCATTAGAGACCAACCTATGATCTCGTATGCCCTTAAGAAATGATTATTTGAATGAGTTCCCTCTTAGGGAATTTGGCGTGCACATGATAGCACTTAGGGGTTTTGACTACGAGTTAGTTTGGTACCCTCGAGATTGGTTTGAGAAGTCGATTAATTATGACAAGCTGGGACTATGGTTGAGTCGGTACTTTTTGAGTGAAACCAAATGCTAAGCCTTGTTTGGGGTTGTTCTTAGACTAAATTATAGTCTTTGATTTAATCTTGAGTAGAGGACTATAGTAGACCTCACGTTGTGAATTATTGAGCTATAAGCTATTCTTGAATTGGTGATGACTTGAGGATTATGAATACCTCAATATGTGGTTTTTGAACTAAACTTACAAGTTAGTTGAACATGTTAAGTGTGTACAATTATGTGCATTGTTTATTGGGTTTTGTAGAGCATTATGACCTACTTGAATTGATAAGTTCTTTTATGATGGACTTGGTCCTTTTTGGTTTATCAAGTAAATATCTACTTGAGCATCTTGATTTAAGTCAGTGGCGTCTTGAGTCGTTTTGTCGGCAATGGGGCGATTCATAGCCTTTGGAAACATTCGCTATGAATCGCCGCATTGGTACCCTTTCTCCTCACTATTTGGCCGATAGTGGGATGTGGTCTCGTATTAGCGCCCCTAGCGATATTGAGCTCCCATTTCTCATCCCGGGGTTGGATGAATGTAACGAGGTACTCATTAAGAAAAGCGATGAGTTGTGATCATTTGAGGATTGAATCGGAGACTATGATCATTTGAGGTTGGACCCATGGTTTGAATATTGAAGGGCTAGGCCCAGATCTTGGTTTCGTGCTTAGGTATAAGCACTTATATGAAAAGATAACATGCTATGTGGTTTATGAAGTTTATGTTACATGATGACTTTATACAAGTTTATTGTTGGTATACTATTAAGATACCATGATTTTATATATGCTTGTGCATTATGCCATGCCACGACATGCTATGCCATACATTTGCATGTAGTAACTTCTTGGGTCATTATGACTCATTTCGTGTGTTTGTTTTCCTTAGTTTTTGCGGTGATCCGTTGAGTGCGCGTGGCGGCTTGGATAGTGATTCCTAGAAGGTGGTCTTCGGGCTTTAAGCTTGGGTTTATTATTATTATTGTTATTATGTATTTGTGAGACACGATTGTAAAGTTATGTAGACTTTACTTGGGTAGATATGTTGGTATTTTGTTATCGTATTATTTTGGTAGCCGACTTGTTTCGGCTCGAGCCGTTGTATCTCTTATGAGTTGTTCCCTTTTTTTATTCCGAGCATGCTTTAGCTCACTCATTCTAGTATTGTTGGTATTGTCATCTCCGACGACGTTAGTCGTGAGACTTAGGGTTTAGTTGTTAGAATTTGAATATCTTCTTCTTTTAGTTGATTTATTCCTCGGCATGTTATAGCCGTTGAGTTGTTGTTTATCGGGTTGGATTCTTGTTGCTTCGCCGGCCCTAGGTTGCCGATGGTTTGTTGTACGTTAAGTGCGCAATGTTGCGTCACGCGAGTAAAGTCGTAGATTTGCCGAGAGATAGTCGTCTCTCGGCCTTGTATTCCTTAGTTTATAATTATAGGCTTTGGTCCCACTTATGATTTGCTTCCGCAGATTTTAGTTTTTGGTTATTCGGTTTTGCCGTTATGGCTTTTCATTCTGTTTAGAGTTTGTTGGTTCAACTCTCGACTAGCACCACTATGCTTAGCGGGTGCTTGTCCGTCTTTTAGCTTGTCTTGGCGACGGCACGACCTTGGGATTCGCATTGGAGTCGAGATTCGGTGTCACTGATTGGTATCGAGCTATAGGTTAGCTATTTCGCGAGGATAGGTTCCTTGGCCTAGTTTGGGTTGGGTTTATTGTTGTTGAGTTATTAGTGAGTGTTCTTTGTAGGCGTATTATGTCGGGAAATTTTGCGTGGAGCTAGTTCTAGTAGACCCGTTCGGGTACAACTCGTGGCTACGAGAGAGGGGAAGAATGTTACGGATCGCGTGTGACTCCTCGGCGAGATGTTTGGGATGGAAGACAATTCTATCATTCTTGCGAGATTCTTGAAGTTGGAACACGAGAGCTTCGATGGAGGACCCGATGCTTCTAAAAGCGAGAACTTTGGATAGAAAGCATGGAGAAGATCTTTGCGGCTATGGGTTGTGCGTCGGAAGAGATGGTGACCCTAGCGGTGTTTAAATTAGCGAGTGCGGTGACCATTGGTGGCATGTGTTCGAGATAGTTGGAGACACCATGGAGTGCCTCTAGTGTGGGAAAACTTCACGATGGAGTTTATGGCACGATTTATTCCGGCTGATAGTTCGGGAAAAGAAGCGGAATTCATGGCATTAGAACAAGGAGCTATAGCGGTGGCTCAATATTGGCGAAGTTCACGAGTTGGCTCGCTATTGTGGTTGCTTGGAAGTACCGGATGAGGCTAGGAAGACCCAGCGGTTTGTGAAGGGCCTAAAGATGAAATATCGTAGGCACCTCGTTCGTTACAACTTACGGATTGCAGTCGTGTGGATCGTGCGTATGCGATGGAGTTGGACATCGAGGAGTATGCTCGAAGAGAGCCTCGAGTACTATTAGGGGCAATGATGGTAATAGAGGCGGCGGCACCTCGAGGGAAGTTAATCAAGAAATCACACGTCTTGGTAGGCGGGTGATGTTCCTACCTCTAGTCGGAGGCGGGCAGGCGGCGAGTTAATATGTAATTTTGTATGAGGACGGGACATCACAGAAGCGATGTTGGGGAAATCATCGGGAAAGTGTTTCGCTTGTGGCGGTGATCATGTTCGTAAGGATTGCCCGAAGATGAGGTTAATCGATGCAGGAGTACTAGTCAACAATCAGTGGCTCCAAGAGAGCTTGATGGTGGGCGGCCTAGTAGAGTTTGAGGTCGTGCTTGGCGTGGCGGTTGGCCATTGCGGAGTTTTGAGGCCTATCCAGAAATAGGAAGGTATATTCTTGTATATATATATCGTAAATTATACCGTTGCTATTACCTATTAATTATTATGAGTACACGTTTTATCGGTAGCTCATGTGCATTCATACATACATTATATGGTGTATTGTGTGTTATTGGTTATTTGTTTGATTGGGAATAATACCCCAATGTGAGATCGATATATAATATGGTTTGTTTTGTGGATTACGGTAGGTAATCGCGTGTGATGTATGGATTCTTGATTAGTCTATGTATATATAAGACTATGCTATATGTATAGAGTTATGGTTATTGTGGTTATGTAAAAAGGCCATAGTATGTATATATGTGTATATATGTATATATATGATATATATATGAAGCATGAATTGTATGTTGATACTTATTGGTTTGGTATAATGTTTGTATATTCTATAGGATATGTTTTATGTAATGACTAATATGATATTATATTAATGTTAGTGGTTACTATACTGAGTAGGATACTCACTCGACTTGTGAGAAGGTTGAAGATTGCGATTTAGAAGATAATCATGGTTACACGGGAGAGATAGGCGGCTTCACCGTGAGTATTGAGGCGTTAACGTTGCGGTAGGATGGTTATAGTGCATTGGTTGTAGACTTGGTCTAGAGCTTAAGTAAAGGATAGTCTTGCGGAGTATAGACGTTACAGTATCGGTAGACGTGTCGGTTTCTTGTGATTACTAGGAAATTATCTTGGTTGGGTGTACTAGGTACACGAGTTTTGTGATAGCTATAATTGTTGTTTGTCAAGGTAATAGGCCTTGTTGCTTGGTTGAATTTTTTATTCGATTCGTGCATTAGTTGTGAAACTTACCTACTTGATGCATTACATTGTAGTATACTAAATTCTCATTTCATCATTATTATCTCACTGC
>CM028380.1:152924768-152947921 GCA_013146195.2 Codonopsis lanceolata
GATGTATTCCCATATCCCCGTATCCCATAAACAAGGGATAACTTGATGCGAAACCCAAAGCTCCCCATAGTAATCCGAATGGGCCATAAGACTATTTTTAATAAAATCCATAGTGGGGCGCTGCAATATCCTTTTTGCACTTTTCCGCTTTCCCCTAAAAAAGGGAAAATGAGAATGAAAGGGTAATGTATTCCCATATCCCGGTATCCCCTAAAAAAGTGGATAACTTGATGCGGAAACCATAAGTTCTATTGGATACAAAATCCACTCAAGGCAACCGAGGCACATTCCAACGTGCTAACATAGACAAAGACTCCTCGTACTTTTGATTTCGCCTTCCCTAAACAAGGGAGGGTGAACGAGAGGAAGTCCCAAGATTCCGCACGCCGCACTCCCTATCCATGGCGCCGTCGCACTCTGGAATCTCACAACCGCGAGGAAAGAGGAATTCGCCATTGGAAGTCTTCAGCACACCCTCAAAGAAACCAGCGTAAGTAGGGGAACAAACAAATTCTTCATGCCTAAAAAAGAAGGCCGACGAGAAGAAAAGCGCTTGGATCGAGGAGCTTCCTACCGCCTTAATACGGACTATCACATCTCGCCGAGGTTCAATAGAAGAAACACCTTTCTCCTTGACCTACGAAACCGAGGCCATGGCCCTAGTGGAAATGGCTCTCCCCACTGCAAGAGTCATCCATTTCAACGAAGAAGCGAACATTGAGTCAAGGACGTTGGACCTCGAAGCCAGGTTAAAAGCCATCAATTATAAAAAGCTAGCCAAGGTCCACCACGACAAAAGACTGAATCCTCGCACATTCTCGGTCGACGACATAGTACTAAGGGAAATCGAGGTGACTGGAAACAAGCCAGGAAGAAACAAGATTTCTCCCAACTGGGAAGGACCGTTCAAAATCACAGACACCATTCGGGCCGAAACCTGCTGTGCCTCAAAACCGATGGAACCCTACTTAAAAGCCCCTGGCATTCAGACCACTTGAAAATGTATTATCAGTGATCTGCTATTTCTGTTACAAAAGAAAAATCTCAATAAAAACTTGCCTTTTTAAACCATGCCTCTATGATCGCTCAGTCTTGCCTTCAAAATCCTCCTCGCCTAGTCGAGGAGAGGCCAGACTCTAATGCCTTCAAAACCTCCTCGCCTAGTCGAGGAGAGGCTAGGCTCTAATGCCTTTAAAACCTCCTCGCCTAGTCAAGGAGAGGTCGGACTCTAATGCCTTCAAGGAATAAAAACAGGAAAAACAGACTTAAAACAGAGAAACATATGGGAAAAAATCACATCACAAAAATAATAATATTACAGACCCCATCGACAACATTGTTTCATTGTTTACAAAAACTACTCTACCCTATCACGGGCCTCTTCTTCACACTGGCCGCAACTTGCTCGCACTGCATCGATGCTAGGACACCCTACCGACCGGGTCTGGCCTCGAGCTCCACCATCAACCGATCACCGACGTACTCACTCGAGGAGTGTCTCCATCTGCACGGCTGTAGCTTTTCACCCAAACTTTTCACGAGCCATCGTGGCAAAAGATTGCTCGCCTCGACATGGGGGAGCCACTCTGAGCCCCGAGCAAGTAATATCCGCGCTTTATCTCGGCCCAACTCTGCCTCATCAGCGGCACCAACGAGAGGACCCCTCGGCACTCCGGACCGTGAGAGGCAAGACCCGCCATCTTCACCACCTCCGGCATCGGTATACCAATCGCTACCACCGCCCGGAAGGTTTGAACCCAGCTGGTCTCCATGTAATTCAGGGCCTCCTCCTCATAGGCCATCGAGCCCCGATACTTCTCCAGAACCTCCTCCTCACCAGGCTTCGCGGCCAGCTCGGCCTTCAGGCGGCTGTTGTCACCAGTCAAACCCTTTAACTTGGCCTCGAGCTCGGCCACCTTCTGATCCCTCTCACCGACCCTATCCTGCAAAACCTTCTCCCTCACCACCTGCATTACTCTTTCACTCGAAGAGCTCATCAATCTTCAACCCGTAGGTATCCCTCTAGGGACGTTATCCTTCACCGAAGAGATCTCCCTTTCGCCTCAAAAGTGCTCTAAAGCCCTTCACGGACTCGGCAGCCTTGCCCAATTTGGCGTGGTAAGTCGCGAGACCGATGCCGAGCTGCAGGAACAAAAAACAGAATGAGCAAACAAAACCAAATTAAGAAGTAAACGAATAAAAGAACAAGATCCACCTACCTCGCTCATGGCCAACGCCAAGCACGTATCGTTCGGCTTGAAACTCCTAGCAGAAGCTGCCTCCACCTGACTCGCCCACACTCGCCCATCAATCCGCCCATAGCCGGCGAAATGGGCAGGAAAGTTATTAACCGTCTTACAAATATGCCTGATAATATGTTCATTATCGGACACCCCTCGCTCCGCCGTAGCAGTAGCGCCTGGGCGAGGTCAGGAAGCTCAGAGTCGGTGAAGGAAGCTGACCCTGAGTAGTATCCAGCCTCTGTCTCTTGGCCTTCGGGATGTTAGAGACTAGCTGTTTGCCCTTCGCCTTGGGAGCCGGAGCATTGGAAGCAGGGGCCACCTTAGTGGGATCTTCCTGCACGCCTACCATGCAATGACCCAACAACTCCATTAGCAGCCTCGCAAAGAGGAAGCCCCGCACGGCCTCCCTTCGCCCTCCTCTCTTCTCCTGCCGAATCAGATCCCGAGTCAAAACCATGTCTCAGCAAATCAAGAAGTTCGCATCAAATCAATAAACAAGTACAACAAGAATGAACAAAAATAAACAAAACGGAAGTAACAAGATTAACCCGGTGTCGAGCACTCTGACCCGCCTATACCTACACCCTGACACCCGAAGCCAAACACCCAGCTCGGCGTGGCCCACCTCTCACCACATACTCAAAATCCGAGTAAGCCTTCTCCACCCCCTCGACACTGGCCACCGAGACCCGAAACCTGGACAACATGCCCTCATCCTCGACTATGGCCTTCTAGTTATAAGACCGAACTCCGCACTCCCTTCATCATTAAGCAAATCAATGGCAATTCGCGCCTTCCAAGTGGCACCCAAATTCTTTCCTGTGCTGCCATGGGGTTTTCCTTCTCAGAACCCGAAATTCCACCCTCGGCTAGACTCCACCAAGAGGACCTTCTCCGACCACTGATGATCCTTATTTCCGAAGCTGGCCAAATGGGGAAATCCTTGAGGATGCCTTAAACAGTCAGCCGATTCATGGAGATGCTGACTTTGTAGTAGTAGCAGAAGAGCGAGAGTGTCGGCTCGAAACCTTTTGACCGGGTATAGATGATGATGCTCATGAACGCTCGGGTAAGGTTGGGCGAGAGGTCCAAAGGAACAGAGCTTGTCTGGGTTAGGAACTCGCAGATGAAGGGGTCAAGAGGCAAACGCAGCCCCGATGACTCAAAAAGACTAGAGTAAAAACCCATACAGCTGCGAAGACCGCAAGCTCCTCAGAATACCCATCTCGAATCGTGACCGAACCTTGGAAAGTTAGCTGGTACCGACATTTATACCATTCTTCTACATTCGCCGAACCAATCTTATTCTCAAAAGGCCTCAAGTAACGAGGCACCTTCTCGCCATCATTTCCCGTTCGCCCAGAAACGGAGGCCTCAGCTCCACTTGTCATTCTTCCAAATTACCGACGCGTGTGCCCTCCTCGATCCGACTAAGTGCGTGGACTCTCTCCTCAAAAAAATTGAGCAATCAGACTTAACACAATACGGTCCTGGCTCGAGAACACCCTCACAGGGGTGTTAGACGGATAATCCGGAGCAGAAAATACTTCATCACCGAACTTCCAATGCGAGCTAACCTTCACTCCAAAGCTCGCGAGGAAAAACCTCGCTTGCCGAGGAGTAACCGCTACCCACGTACCCTTGCATTGCCTGTACATGGGACCCCCACACAAAGACTTCCCGAAAACTGACTCAAGGAATGGGCCCTCGCATCGACCATCGAGGAAATCGAGCACGATGAAAGTCTCCGAGTCTCCGAGCTCAGGGCCCACTCGTCGCTCTCCACATGAACAGTGGTGTCTACCACTCTCTCCTCGGCCAAACAAACTCTCACCTCGATGCCCCTCCAAACGGGGCCGCGAGGGCCAGACTCAGCCTCATCATCACTTAATTCATCGCCCCTAGACTCGGTTAAATTAGCGTCCTCAGCATCAGGATTAGCCGAAACCTCAAAAGGAACCTCGGCAAGAGGGCGGTTCACACTCTGATAAGGTACTAGGGCACGAGAAAGATCCTCGGCCCAAGGAGACACACCCGGAATATCCTCGGCCGAAGCCGAAGCCTCGGCCACGTTACTAGGAAGGGGAAGAAGGGGACTCTCTAACCGACACCTGCATACAAATTACCCTCCAAGACCCATCGCCCATGGAGGAGCCGCTAAGAAGAAGAAAAAAAATGGGAAAGGGGATTCTACGAGACATACTCTAGAACAAGAAAAGGAAAGAAAAAACCGTACCCAAAGATGAAGCTGGAAAGAACGCCGGAGAAATCAACAAAGTAAGTAGAAACACGCCTGAAAAAGCCAAAAAGAAGCTGAAAAATTAAGCAAACAGAAGAACAACGGTACACCGGACACAGTAGCAAATCGGAGAATACCTATCGGTGACACTAAAAGCCACCAGAAAAAAGCAAAAAGAAAAAGTGGAAAGGAAAAGCAAACTTACGAATGCAGGCAGAACAGGACTCAATGGAAAGTATAGTCGGAAAAATCACTGGAAATCGCCCAGAGCTCAGTAAGAGGAACAGTGAGAGTGAAAAATGAAAACGGTGAAAATTGAAAGAAAGAGAAAAAGGCTTTTATACCCCTCTGCAACGGCGTCGCATCAGGACGGGGCTCCATTGACCGCCGGGTGAACCCGCATGTTTTTCTCTCAACAAAACCCGAAACGACATCATGTGTACTGGATTTGGGAAAAAAAGGGCGGCATTAAAGACATTTTGAAATTCGAAAAGCTGCCCCAAAACAAATTTCAAAAAACCGCCAAAGCCTGCATTTAATGCCCTGACAGCCCGAAAAGACAAACCGTCCTGATCGGACAGACACCCAAATACGCCCCCTGAACTTCCTTAGCCCTCGGCCTAAATCCTGTTATCAACCTCGGCACCAAGCTCTCACTACCAAAAACTCAAGAGAGTACTTCTTGGCCTTACGGCAACGAGCGGCCAAAAATTAGGGGGCCACTGAAAGGACGATACCGAGGAAATCATCCTCGGCACAATTATGGGCCCCACTATGAAAACTATTAGTAGATTCAGCAAAACCGCCGAGCATATACCACCAAGATGACGCAAGCTCACTGGAGATAAGTGGCAAGCAAAACCCATGGCTTCCAAACATTCTCGGCCTCGGCAACTAGAGTGGCATCCGGTACCCTCGGCCTCGCGGCAATAGCCCACTACCCTTAGACCGCTCGGCCTCGGCGTTAGATCAATGATCACCAGGTCTGATAAAGAAGCTTCCCCAAACCCAGTAAAACCGCAACACGCAACCACCAACCCCTTGACAACGGTTAGCCCACTTATTTCTGACAAAGGCCACCAGAGCATTTAATATCCGCCGCAACATGTTCCCCAATAAGCAGCCGCCACGTCATCAGGAAGATCAGGTATAAATAGAAGACATTCATTAATTGTAAAGGTAAGTCATTTTTGAGATATCAAAACTCTCTTATCACCACCTCTTATCGGGCCATTTATTATTACGGCGTATTTATTACTTATTTCCACCAGAAATCTGATTCTCACGCCAGAGGGTTCCAGTTAGACTACCCCGACTCCTTAACGGCGTTCACTGTTTATCTCGTGCATGCAGCTGGGAACCGTGACAAGAGCAACCGTACAAAGATCTGACCATCCCTGTTTCATACGTGGACAACAAGACAAGATCACCACGAATACTTCGTGATCAGTTTTAAAAGTCATTAGATAAAATATGTTACTATTATTACTAATAGTGAATATGTATTTCACGTTAGTTAGAAAATTATGCTGATTTTAAAAGTAT
Source organism: Codonopsis lanceolata (assembly GCA_013146195.2). NCBI lineage: Eukaryota > Viridiplantae > Streptophyta > Magnoliopsida > Asterales > Campanulaceae > Codonopsis > Codonopsis lanceolata. The sequence goes on from CM028380.1 coordinate 152,930,796, forward strand.
TTAAGGAAAAAAAACGTTTAATATTAATAACAATAGAAAAAATTAAATTATTATAACCATTGAAGAGTTTAACAATCCAATTATAATGTCAAAAAATTATATTATTATTACAAAAAAAAGATGTATGCCACATTGTATTTTTGCTGAGCACGAGTTAAAAAACTAGTAAGTTGCAATATATAAATGTAAATCAAGAAGATTAGAAACACAAATTGCACACATATATATGTTCAAAGTTGATAATATCCAAATTACATACATATAACAAGTGATAAGTGTTTAACAAATACGATAATACACATGGTATTAGAAAGAATTTTTACTTCTGAACCTCTGCAAGTAGAGGTGGTTACTTCTATACCTTGAACTTCATATCCCTAGTACACGGTCCAAAAGGGTTGCTTTATAAATAACTCTGTTTTTCTTCACAAAAAGGGACTTTAGAAATCCGGCAAATGGAGAATTATCTAAAAAGTGAAATTGTCAATAGCCAAGTGAAGGAGGTGGAGAAGAAGAGCCATTTTGCCCTTATGTGGCCATTCCCAGCAATTAATGGGCCAGGGAAAAGTTAAAGAAAGGTTTAGAGTAATGCTAGGACCACTCTTATAGCACTTAATTTTGGGTACCAAATGACATAACAGTTTTTTTTTTTTTTTTTTTTTTTTTTTAAATGACATAACAGTTGACATGCTATAAGTGGGTCTCTATTCTTTACTAACTTATTAACTAAACCTTAGTTAAATTAATCTAAATAAAACCAATCAAAATTAACCTAACTAAAACCAATCAAAATTAATCAAAAGAAAAAAGGAAAAAAAAGTAAAACCCAGCTCTCTCTCTCTCAAACCCACAAAGGTTCTTTCGTCATCGGGATCATCGATCAGCTCTCTCTCTCTCTCTCTCTCTCTCTCTCTCTCTCTCTCTCTCTCCCTCTCAAGTTTTCTATCTCCATCGCAGGTGACATTTACCCCGAAATCACGTCCAAATTTTTCCGACGAGATGAACGGTGACTCCTTTTCTTCTCCGAGGCCGACAGCTACCATTGTCGACGAGATGAACGGTGACTCCTCTCCCCTTGCTCTTTCTCTCTCCATGTGCAAATTAAAATTTTGATTTCAATTTTGTTTCTATTATGAATCTCATCCTACACGGGAATCGCAAAGGAAAACTCAAATCCTAAATTTTCTACAAATCCTAATTTTTTGTTCAATCCTTCATACATAATTTTCAGTTATACCATGCTTTCTTTACAGTAGTGATGGATGGATTATGAGATAAAGAGAATTGGTTATCATGATTGTTTTGGAATTGGTTATCCAGTTTTAAAAAGTTTTGGAATTGGTCTGATTTATGGGGAGGAGAGTCAGAGCTACTGGTTAGTACAAATTTTCAATTGATACTCTTGTTTGTCCTTTTAGACAAAGCATTTATTTTTTTATTTTATTAATTCCTGTTAACTCTTCTAGATGTACTACTATACTTCATATCTTGTTGCATTGTGTTTTTGTAGTCTTAAAGTGGGAACTTAAGTTATTTCTTACAACCTTGTCACCACAATAGGTTAGAGTACGTAGGTTAAAGAGCTAAGTCAATTATATTCGAGATCATGCAATATATTATGCAGTGGGTTTCTTACTGGAAAAAAGATGATTTGCAGTGGGTTACTACTACCACTGTGATTTTACCCATTAAGATTGTTTCCTGTGAAAGACTAAGATTAATACAGGAATAGCATCATCATATGATTGGGGAAGACACGCTTGAATGCAACCTATCACTAGAGAAATTAGTGCAAGGATTCAAGTACCAACTCCAGCTTTTCTTATTAATTTCCAAGCAGAACTCAAACGACCCTTCCCCCCTACTTGATGTCTGCTTCATGGTAGGGGGAACAGTAAGCAAAATAAAAAATAACAAAAAGGATGCCTTTCTAATTTTGTGAGTTGGGTATAGAAGAGAACTTCATGAAGTCTCAGTATTATCAATTTTGCAAGCATTTTAAAGAGAGGTGTCCATGAATATTAATTATTAAGTTGCCTCGAAAAAATCAAGTATTCCCTCTATCCTGAAATTAGAGTCCCATTTGAAAAGTCAAATATGTCTTTAGCTCCATATATTTCCTTTAAATTGCTCTAGAATAATATCATATTGTATGATGCGTTAAAAAATATCATGCTTCCCATCAAGTGCACTGCCATTAGAATTTGTTTTGCAACTACAGGAAACCTCAAATCCTAAATTTTCTACAAATCCTAATTTTTTGTTCAATCCTTCATACATAATTTTCAGTTATTCCCTGCTTTCTTTACAGTAGTGATGGAGGGATTATGAGATAAAGAGAATTGGTTATCATGATTGTTTTGGAATTGGTTATCCAGTTTTAAAAAGTTTTGGAATTGAAGACAAAGGAAGACATAGGGACTGGTTTGTATCCAGTTTTAAAATTTTTAAAAAGTTTGTATCCATGTCTAATTTTTGGAATTTATTTTTTTAAAAAAAGCTTGCTTGCTTCATGTTCCCACTCAATGACATGAACTCAAACTTTTCAAAGTCATTGTCAGTTCAGGGATTCTGATTATTTCCTGTAAACAACAATTATTATGTTTTTCCTTTGTGTATTGGGAGGTAAGAGTGTATGCTCTTCCTGTGATAAGAGAGAAAGTATGTATGCATATCAGTATTGTATGTTAATCATGCAAGTGGTTAATTTATATCATCTTCTTCCATAAAGTTAATTCATTAGTATACACAAAACTGAAGTTATGTGGACTTTCCAGTACTTGTATTGGAAGAGTTTTTTTGCTGGATTTGTGCATATATGGCCTCACAAATTATTAGTTATTCTTTCTTCAAATTACTCCATATTAGTTATGGTTCTGGATTCATTCAATTCCTACATTTGTGTTGCAGAGAAGGTATGGGTGTCGTGCAATGATGTTGGAAATAGTTGCAATTGTTCTGGTATGGTGGGAGGGATCTTTGCTGCATTTGAGATCTCTACGCAAGTTCCAGCATAGTGGTGGTTGGATCAAAGCATTACTTGAAGAAGCTGAGAATGAGAGGATGCACCTAATGACCATGGTGGAGCTTGTGAAACCCAAAAGGTCCAAGAGGTTATTGGTGCAGGAATATGTGCAGGGAGTCTTCTTGATGCTTTCTTCGTCATTTACACGTTATCCCCAAAATTGGCCTGAGGTGTGGGTTATCTTGAAGAAAGAGCGATACACTCATATACATAGTTTTTGAAAGATATTGAGAATGTCAAAATCGAAAATTCATAGTAGATATCACTATTGTCTAGAAGTTACTACTTTAACTGGTAATCTTGTATGTTTCACCCCCTGTTGGCTGTTGCAATTCTAGCTATAAACTCTTTAAAGATTGGTACATGAAGGTTTACAATGTTGCCTGAGGCAGAGGCCACTTAAGCGGTTGAGATTTGTTGTTTTTCTATGTGCATTGGATTGTAATCGTGGCATGCTTTCTACCTTTACGTTGGTTTTACCATTTTGTAGATGATGATTTAGCGACATATAGGTGCTGTGAATTTGCAATGAAAGCGTTAGTAATCTTTGCTACACTACGCCTCGACTGTGTGAGCTACTTTGCGTGATGTTTGTTCTAGCGATCTACCCCTCGGGTTTAAACTTGCAATGTTGTTATTGATTAAGATTCAGTCTCAAGCTCAATTGCTCCATAGAAGCAAGCTTTTAGAGTTCAGTTCTTTTTCTCAAGATATAGGCTCAGTGTTTCATCTCCATACGCACGTCTGAAAATTCAGTAGCTTCGGACACTTGGTACTCCAAATTGACAACTCAACTTTCATAGCTATGTGGAAATGCAGTTAAAAAAACCATTTACCTAAACCTCGTCATTAGATAAACTAAAAAAATTAAATCATGAATGGAACAAACTTTGCTTTTTGAATAAGGCGGCACCAGATATTTTGTCTCTATAGATACACATACAAAAATAACACGAAAAAGAGTAAAAATGATGTGTTCTTGACCAGAAGGGAGAGTAAATACAGGACAAGATCCCTTTCTTTTTCTTTATTTTTACTTTTTACAAAGGAAGATTTTTTTTTGTCAGGTAACACAAGGAAACTCATTAAAAAGTTGAATGTGATCATAATGCAAAAACAAGGAAACACCACTAACCAGAAAACTTAGAGTACCACCTGGTGGTGGTGAATGATTCGGAGCTGGCTTCAGCTATATGTGGAATCAATGCAGGTTCATTGATTGTTGGAAAAATTGTGTTTTTAAAGAATGAAATTGTGCATTTTGTGGCATGGATTTCTTCACATGTCATTTGTGTAATGACAGGGGTAATTGTGGAAACGCGTTCTACTCCGTGAGAACATCGAAATCATATATTTATTTGTCCAATTTGGTGTTTGGATGAATAAGTTATGATTGATTAAAGTGTGGTTGTTGGAAGTGGGTTTATCCCACATTGGAAGATTAACAGAAACTTAAGTGGTTTATATATATACAAGTGCCTTATGTTGTAAGGGTAAGCTTGTATAGAATAGAGGCTCTCTCGGGGGTGCAAATCATGGTCCAGTTTAGCCTTTGGGATACCGTACTCATGTGTAGGGGGGTGCAAATCATGGTCCAATTTAGCCTTCGGGATACCGTACTCATGTGGGGGGGGGGTTGCAAATCATGGTCCAGTTTAGCCTTCGGGATACCGTACTCATGTGCGAGCGCGTCCCGTGGACACGAATGTCAGACCAACCCACGTTTTGTTAATTATTATTTTGTTTTTGTAACTCCCAACATTAATAACAGACATTATAGGTAACAGACATTATGAGCTGTTATTACCAGCTTTAATGAGAGATATTAATTTACCTATTGATGATGATTTTATTTCATCATCAATGTGGTTATTAACTCAGTCTCTTGTCTACTCTTATAAAAGGAGATGCCATCCACAATTGGAAAACACAGTTTTGACAATCTCCATTTCATACTTCTGCATTCTGCAAATCGTTGAGCGAATTCTTTTTGGCCTTCTGTTTTCAAATTGGTGATAGAGTCGGACACAGCTTCAGTTCGCCGGAATCCTTAGTGCTAAAGGTTTCTCCGGTGTCTTCGTTGTATCCTGGGAGACAGATGTCCGTTACAGCTTCCAAGCACAGACGGGAAGGGGCGAATCTATTTTAAGGAAACTGTGTGTGACATAGGCCTCAGACCAGTACACTTCGTTCTACAATTGCAATCCTATTCAGTCCACCAGCAGACTTGAAGCCACCAGCAGACTTCGGCCACCAGCAGACTTGAAGCCACCAGTAGACCTGAAGTCTACCTGCACACCTGAAGTCTACCGGCAGAAGTCTACTTGTAGACTTGAAGTCTACCGGCAGACCTGAAGTCTACCTGCAGATCTGAACCCTACCTGCAGACCTAATCTCTACCTGCAGACTTGAACTCTACCTGCAGACCTGATCTCTACCTGCAGACTTAGACTTACAGTAGTAATCTTTTCAAACTGTTTCCATTCAGTAACTAGTCCAAAATCGCAGTCATACGACTAATCTGCGTAAAATGTTATAATACCAAAACAACTATAAGTAGTCCAAAATCGCTAGTCCCTACATCTAGCTCACTCATTCTTCAGCCTCAAATGTACCATCACTTTGTCAACTCTTATAGTTCTGTCAGAAAAAAACCTCATGTTAGAGTAGAAAACGCGTAACACATATAATATTTACAACATTGTAAGAAATTAATTTAAGACACTTGTTGAGGATGGTCTTTCAGTTGAGAAAAGTAATTCATTTGTTGAGTGAAACTATAAGGAACTTGTCCTCTTGGATGGTCTAAGAAGGGTTGTGCGAAATTCTGGATCCTTGTAATTTGAGGCTCCTGCATTACAATGTAATAGATAAACTAAAAAGTTAAGATATATATATACTGGGGGGCGCCCTTTTGAATTTATGGCCAATGGAGAAAGAATTTTTTTTTTTTGCTCTCATTTGATTTCCCTTTACCCAACTTTTTTGGATTGTTTGGGTCATTCTTAGGAAGATCCTCTCTTTTAGATAACTTTTCCTTTAGAGTCGCTATTTCAGCGTTCACCAAATTGCATTTGTCTTCAAATTAAAATGCTAAGTCTGCAACTTCAAAAAAAGCTTTGCACATCTTATCATACCAACGTCCTTCTTCGGATGAACTCCAATCACTATAACTTACTCTAACCTTGGTATGTCGTCTTTGCACATCCTTCCTCCATCTTCGTATAATGTATTTAGTTGGAATTGAGTAAATGTTTTCCTTGATAAGCACCGCAATAGCATGCCTACACAATATGCCTCGAAATTCAAACAAGTGATAATTGCACTTCACATCACATTCTTCATCTCCCTCTTCTTTGATCAAACAAACCATGAACTCTATCTTCCTCAAGTTTTCACCAACTAATCTATCCTCTATTACATTATAATTTGTAATTGCTTCATAAGATTGTGAAGGGCCAATTTCATAATACATCTTCCATATTAACTCGGCTTGAAATTCTTTGAACTTTGAGGTAGTATAAGCTTCTTTTTCCATGAGATTATAGATTGTTACAATAGGAATACATGAGTGGAAAGAATTAGCATCTTCTTCCTTTTCTTTCCTTACTTTACTCCTCAAAGCATGCTCATATTTCTCAACAAATTGTTTAAGGGTGGTTTTTGAGTTGACATACCCATCAAAAAAATAATTCATGCTCTCGCTCCGTTGTGTGGTAGACATACCTGCCCAAAAACAATCTTTCACAAAACAAGGGACCCATCGATGCCTCTCATCATATAACCCAATCAACCACTCATTATTCTCAAGCTTATATTTCTTTATCATTTCCTTCCAACTTGCTTCAAACTCGATACAAGACAATGAATCATAAACAGTATTCTGGAGAGCATACTTAATAGCTTCATATTTATTGTGCCCCCCAAATTTTTCTGGGAGCTTTTTCATTATATGCCACAAGCACCATCTATGACGAACATTTGGAAACACATACTCAATTGCATTGCGCATAGCTTGATCTTGATCGGTGATTATGGCACTCAAAGCATGATTAGACATGGATGCAAGCCATGATTTGAACAGCCATATAAAGGTTTTTGTATCTCTTCTCTTGAAATTAAACCACATCCAAGTAAAGTTGACTATCCATGATGATTTACCCCCACAAAATGACCAAATGGCATGTCATATCTATTTGTCAGGTATGTTGTGTCAAAAGTCACGACATCACTGAACTCTTCATAGGACGCCCTACTCTGTGCATCTACCCAAAACACCTTCCGTAAACGATTTTCCTCATCTAAATCAATCACAAAAAAGAAATTAGAATCTGTTGCTTGAACATTCATGAAGTAGTTTTGAAGAGCTTTTGCATCACCGCAACTAAGGTTCAATCGTCTTTCTTTTTCAATGAAGTTTCGAGCATCCTTCTCTAGAAATGTCAAATTTTCATGACCATTAGCCTCAACCGCTAAAGCATTTATACTCTGATTCACTCTTATCCCAGCATTAGCATGAAGCAAAAGTTGTCTTTTCACATGTGGTTTTATTTTCCTGTTCCTCCTATGCAAGTGTGTTTCCCCCGGACTTAGTGAATGGTTGTGTTCAAGTACAGCTACGGTCAATTGCCACTTTCCATCTTCATGGAGCACTGCCCTAACCTTCGCTTGACATTTCGTTTTTGTAATCGGGCGTGGCCTCAAAACATTCTTTCCTTTGCTCCTCGACATACCTCCATGGAAGCACACAACTGTGAAGTACCTAGTAATTTCATCATCTCCTCTTGCCAATGATCTTTTACTTACACTAAAACCTAGTTTCTTATAATAATCTTGGTAAAAGGCCACTATGCTTTCAATGCTATCAAAAGTCATCCCTACTTTAGGTTCTTTAATTTTATAATTCAACGCTATCAAATGTTTGTTTTCAGCTTCATCTTGAGCATCTCTTTCATAAGCTTCTTGTCCATCTGGTGGTTGGGTTGTAGAAAACAGAGCGGCATTTATCAGAAGAATAAAACATAACTAATAATTGCAGTGGACTAGTATAGAAACTAAAAATACGAATAAGAATATAAAAAAGATACACATATAAATAAACAAACTTTACAGGACCCTAGGAGTTAGAAAACCACTTTCCACTAAGTGCTAGAAACAGGTAGCAAAGACAGAGCTGAAGTATTGGTACTACAAAATTGAACCAAATATTTATTATTATTTTATTTATATAATATAATATATAATTCATCACATAGACAAGAGTACATGATCCATAAAACAATGCAACTATATACACAATATCAGTAATCCAACTGATATCACCAACTCTAAGAAACTTGAGGAAAAAAGATCGAATTCAGAAGCAGGGATATAAATTTCCCACTTGCATGATTAACATACAATACTGATATGCATACATACTTTCATAAGTTTGTGTTGGTTGATGCATATTGACCAATCCGCTACTTATCATCCAGTTACTACTACATTTTCATTTATGTTTTCAACTCAACTAAACAAACATTGTGAAATAGAACAACTTACATATAGTTAAGGCTTTATTTATGACAGAAGTTCCAAATTCACCACTCTTCATGTTTTATTTCACAAGCAAATTGTTAGAATAGGTTATGACAGAATAAACCGTTCCATTGTGTGGGTCCCAATGAGCACAATAATAAGCTAGAAGGGGGGGTTGAATAGCTTATTAACACTTTAAAACTTTTAAAGTAAGTTTCTTGAAAGTTACTTGCAATCTATGAAAAGAATCAAGTAGCGGAAGACCTTCAAGAAAATTGTTCCAGTGCCGATAAGGACTACCTGTAGACCTTTTACGATTACATTACTTAAGTCTCACTGAATTGGATAATATAAACAATGAAACTAGGCGCTCAAGTTCAAGTAATAGACAAACAGAAGGAAATAACACAAGTATTTTGGGATGGTTCACACTGTAATGAGTGCTACGTCCACCACCAAGGCAGTCAACCTTGGATTTAAATTGTGCATTATGTTTTCCACTTAGATCAATTACAAAGAATATCCCTAATGGATCGTGTACAAAATATTGACTTGTGTTTGGGTCTAGGGAATTAAATATCTGTAAATACAAGATATTTAATTCGTGCGTATATAGTTAATGGGAGTAAACAACAAGAAGAATAAAACAATAATTGTTGAAGAAGCGACTTCTTGTTGTTGACGAGGACTTCTAGATCTGCTGAGGATCTATTGAATGCACTGAAATGAAAGACTTGGAGTTGTGTAGATTCGAGCAATTCTTTAAGTGTTCGATTGATTACATGCTTGTCTCTTTGATCCAGCTCTTCAATAGCGATTTAAAGCTGTGCATTTCAAAAGATCCGTTGAGAAGACGAAGACTTCAACAAATCTATTCATAAATGCATTAAATGCATGAGGTCGATCAAGGAATTTCGTCTTCAATATCTAGAGCGGTAATCATTTCGAGATCTTCTAAAAGGTGGGCGATTGGTGTCGATCGAGAGATGAAGCGAGAAAGTAGGGGGGGATGCGCTTTATCGCTTCTTGCTCAGACGAAAAGTCTTCCTCGCTTTTGAAAGTTACTGCTGCTTGACATGTCGAAATGACTTGAATTAATTCAAATAATATATGGAAATAAGTTTGAATTAATGCACTAGCTTCTTTTGGAAAGGACACGTAGAAGCATCAGTGGACACGAGGTCTACCGATCTTAAGCTTTGAGCGAGTGTCTTAGGTGAATCCGAGAAAGGGTCTTCCGCCGAACCCGAAAAAGTCCTACAAAAACTATACAAAGCAAAGTTCTATACGGTTGCCACGCTAATCGATACGCGACCCGATTAGCCATCAAGTATAAAACTAATGTAATGTCTTGATCGATCGATATAAATTTAACATAAGAATCAACAATCTCCTCCTATTTATATCTGGTCATCATTACTACAAATGAGGGTTTTTAAAGCAAACTATTTAATAGATAATAGCATGTCTGAGAAAGTTTATATATATTAAGTAATCGGTAGACATGCCTCTATTGAACAGAATAACACCTCAGATGCAAGGGACTAATCTAAGTGCATACAAGAATAAGAGAGTCAAAGAATAGCACACAGATCAGCAGCAGTTTAAGTTAATTTAAACTGAATGTTTAAATTCTAATTAAGATAAGCAATAAAGCAGCAAGAATTTAAACAATATAATTTTTGAAAAACAAGTAATCATCTGTATTTATAAACAAGATGTTTACATCTGACAGAGTTTTCAAAAATAAGATAAATACAAAGGAAAGGGAAGAAAAGATACAAAAGCTACCAAGGTCTTTTCCCTTTGCCTTTGTCTGCAGCCTCCTTTTCTCTTCTTTCTCGCTCTAGCTCTTCCATTCTTCTTTGGTATTCGGCATCCGCATCGCTTGGAGTGTCTGGTGGAACGAGAACGGTAGTCCGCATCTTCACGAAGACGGCCGTGTTCTCTTCCATCGCATTCTGTTGATAGATCTCATTTGTTTCTCCTCCGTGATGGCCGATCACGATCCCTGCTGGCATTCATAACGTCATGAGTGAGTTTCGAGCGAGGTTGTTGAGTTCCATAATAGAGTACGATCGCGGGTCGAGATGGAGAGTGATGGCGTGGAATAGCTCGTAGAAAATGGAACCGATGATACGGCAGCCTTCATCTCGTTGAGCTGCGATGTTGATCTTGACATCGGTGAAGTCGTGCCGCATCTGTCCAAAGCGAGTCCAGATATCCTCTTGAAACTGTCGAAGAGTATTTGCAGTCCGATCGCTGGCCTTGGCCGCCGCAGCTGGTGCACGCTTCAGTGATAGCGGTAGATATGATTGTGAGCTCGCTAGCCGCCGGGTAGATGGCATCTAGCTCGACAAAATCTCAAAGATTGGTGGTTTTGTCGGCTGGTGGCTGATTGGAAGTAGATGCTTGGCCAATGTGAATAGTGCCGAGAGGCAGAGTCCGCAGCCCGGAAGGGCCGCATTGAAGAGGGGAGTTCTCGGAGGCGAAGAAGAAGAGTCTTGGGTTGGTATGGTTTTCGTGGAAGAGGAAATGGTTATGGGGGATGGTGGAGATGGTGTTGGTGGGAGTTCAGCCTCCATATCGCTGTTAGAATTTTCACCGATATGGGAGGATTGGGAATGGGTTCGGTAGAGAACCGTAAAGAAGGGGCAGTAGAAGTGGTATTTTGGTTTTTGAAAGGAAGGTTGAGGAGGTTGATGAATGGTGAATAGATCAAGCACATCGACGAAAGTTCAAGAGGAACTTGGCAGCAAAGCAGGTCTAAGGGCCGTGTGTGGTTGAAGAAGTTGGTTGGGATAGGTGCGAAGAAGGTGTGGATGGGTCAAAGAGTAGTTAAAGGGTGAAGGAGGAGGAGGAGTTGGGGTTCGGCCGGCTCCTCACGAGGGATAGACTCCTCCAGAGGTGGTGAATTCCTCTGAGTAGATGACTCGTGAGGAATAGATGAAGGGTTGACAGCTTGAGTGTTCACGCCGGTAGAGGTAGTTGGTTGGTGGCGGTAGAGGATTGAGTACCTGTAGCTCTCCTTTCTTCCTCAAGCGGTGAATAGGAGACTCAATTTGCTTCATCGGTAGAGGTTGGAGTGGATCGCCAGGTGGGTGGTCTTCAAAGGTTTTACGAAGTCTCCTTCCTTTTGGTTTGGGAGTGGGTGCAGGAGGTGGTGAAGGTGGTTCGGGCCGGATTGGGTAGGTGGTTGAGAGGATGGCTTGGCTGGGTAGTGGAGGAGAGGAATGGCCGGATTGGCCTGGTGCCTTCTTCTTCGGCCTTCCTTCATCTCCCTACGGATCCATTTGGCATGCTCCTCTTCGCTTGAGGTACCACTTCCAGCCTTGACTTCTTGGTTTTGCCTTTGGTCGCTATTTTGGATCTTACGCACTCTCGCCTCATCGCCCACCTTGGCCTTTAGATGGAGGTCCGTGGCCACTTGTTCATCAAACTTGGCAGAGGCCTTTTTGAAGGTCTTGCTTGCAGCTACATGTGCTTCCATATTGAAGCGGGTGACCAAGATAGGTGCAAAGCTTGGCCACTTTGTCAAGAGAGACCGGCAGAGACCTTTCGCATCTCGCGCTTGTTCTCGTGATTCGGTGTATTTACCGAAAAAACGAGGCCGTTAGTTGTTTGTCCTGGCCACAGTGATACGCTCATCTTCTTTCAAAGAAGAGTTGATGGCTGCATCATCCCTTAGAAGGGCGTTGATAAGCTCGAAAGGGCGCTTTTGCAAGTGGGGTTGCTCTTTGCTTTCTCCACCATCGCTTTAGCTCATCAAAGATGATGAGCCCCTAGTTGAGGTGACGTAGTAGAAATACAAAGACCGGTCGTTGATCTGCTGGCCAAAACATGTCATGAGCTCCACTCTTGAATAGGAGCCCCTTGTCTAGAAGGTGGCCGGTGTAGTAGACGCCAAGAGGAAACAAGTTCCTGAGCATCTTCCCTCGAGGCTCCCTGAGTGTCTACTCCCTCACGGCTTCCTGGACATGTAAAGCCTCACCGTGGTTGCTGAAATAGCTCCTCCGTAATGCACGCCAAAAATGGTGGATATAGTTTTGGCGGTGACAGAGATGGGACGGCCTCGAATCCACCCACGAAGAGCAGACTGGTTCATGAGCTCAATTCGTTGATAAAATTCTTACCGCCAGAAGATATCAGAGGTTTTTTCGTTGAGGCGTAAGAGGGGTAAAATCCCGAGGCGCCCATATCCTCGCAAGCTTTGACGCCGGCTAGCCTATAGAGTTAATTGATCAAGGTCAATGCACATCCCCGGAATGTATAGCTTCGGGTCCAAAGCGACAATAATGTCATGAGCGGCGGGATAGATGGGATATCCTGGAAGATTGATATTGGAATTTGGAGGAATGACATTTTCAGGATCATAAGCCTTCCCACCGTCCGCGCTTTGATTTGAAGTTCTTGCCTGAAAGAAAAACGAAATAAAAATTAGGCTTTTCATCTAGACATCTAAACAAGTAGAATTTCACGCTTTTTCAAAATAGACTGAAATTTTCGAAACAAAACTTGAAACCCTAGAATGTTTAGAGAAACTACACTCGTGAAATGCATAATGTAAGTTTTTATAAGAATGAACAATGAATAAACAAAAACGACTGTTAGTATTCTAGTTTGTAACAACAACAATGGCGAATCACTTGTAGAAACTCGAAAATGACCGCTTGAATTCCAAAAGGATTTTAGGTTAAGAATGAAATGCGTAATAAAGATAAAGAAAATTACGAGTAGAGTAGAGAGAATCGTACCATTGTTGAAGATGAGAAGAAGAAACAAGAAGACGAACTTGAATTTGCAGAAAGTAATTACCCAGAGAGAGAGAGAGAGAGAGAGAGAGAGAGAGAGATTTCTGTTCAAAGGGTTTCGTAAAGTTTGGAAATGACGGTTCGATGACTATTTAAAGGAGAGAAAATATCTGTTTTGAAAAAGTGGGAACTTAAGATGTTTTCGTAAGTACCAAATTTGCCCTTGACCCCTTTTATTGCTTTAGAAACCTCTTTAGCGTAAATAGACTAAGTAAGAGTACTAACCTCTAGGTCTTCCAGTAAGGAGAACTTTACGCCTTCCGATTAGTCAAATACTCGGGTCTACCTAAGAAAGAAATATTAACAAAATTTTGAAATTAAGCGGTAGGATCAATCATACCAAGATTTCTCCTTAAATAAGTAAAACTCGGTGGCATCTAGTGGTTATGTGAGAATGTTCCGCCAATTGATGCTCGCTTGGAACATATTCCGCATCGATGTTACCTTTTCCACATGATCTTTGAGGAAATGATAACGAATATCAATGTGCTTTGTCTTCGAATGCATCATCGGATTTTTGGAGACCGAGATAGCCGATGTGTTGTCACATGATTGGGCGCTTTCGCCTTGATATTGTAGTCCACTAGTTGTTGCTTCATCCATAGCAGCTGAGAGCAAATGCCGCCAGCAATGTATTCTCGCTTCGGGTTGAGTTTGCCATCGATCCTGGTTCTTGCAAGACCATGACGAGTCCTGCTTCAAGAAATTGACAAGTCCCACGTGCTTCTTCCGCTCACTTTGTGTCGCATAACTCGTGATCCGAGTATCCAACTAGATTGAAGTTGTTGGATTTTGAATACCGTGATGCCTAGATTTGTTGTTTTTGAAACATATCCGATGATACGCTTAAAGAAGCAAATGTGAGTCCTTTCGATCCGCCTCTAAATCTAGCACAAACACAAACAACAAAACATAATGTCAGTCTACTAGAAGAGAAGGTGAAGTGAACCTATGATTCCTCGATACTTGGTCATGTTCTCTTGCTTTCCTTTTCATCTTTGTCAAGATGGCGCTTCGGTGACATTGGAGTTTCAAATCCTTTGGCTGAATCAAGACAAAACTTCGATTAGTTCCTTTCAGATATTGGGTTTGGGCTGATGAAGATTCCGTCTGAAGTCTGTTGTATCCGGCAGCCCTAGAAAATAGGTAAGTTCACCCATCATGCTATCATTCGAACTTGCTTTCAGATCGCCTTTCTCGACCTTTTGCACAAAGCTTTGGTTAGTTGATCCAAAGATGATGTCGCCCACATAGATTGTACTCCCGTAAGAAAGGGCCTTCGTGGCTCGAGGATGAATAAAGTGTTGTCGATTCTTCCTCTCACGAATCTCGTTCAATCAAGAACTTCGATAGTTTCATACCAAGCTCTAGGAGCTTGCTTCAGTCGCAGAGCTGAGCCCAGACGTGGTCCGGCTTTGTCCGGATGACAAATCCAGAGGTCGCTCCACGATACGCCAAGATCACCATTCGTAAAAGGCACTCTTAACATCCATCGATACACTTTGAAGTTCATGAACGAGGCATAAGCTAGAAAGATTCTCGATTGCTTCTAGTCTAGCAATGTGAGCAAATGTTTCATCAAAGTCAATTCCTTCTTCCCTGCCAGCCCCGAGCAACTAGCCTAGCTTGTTTCCGGTGACATTTCCATCTTCATCTCTTTTATTTCTGAATACCCACTCTGTGCCGATGATTTGATGATCGCCTGGCTTTGAACTAAGCTCCCACACCTTGCATCTTTCAAACCGGTTCACTCTTCTTGCATAGCTTCAATCAGTTATGATCTTGATAGCTTCATCAATCTTCTTTGGTTCGAGTTCGATACAAATGCATGCAAGCAAGCGTTTCTTCTCGAACCTTATTTCTCTGAACTCGAGTTGAGATCACCAATGATTTGAGAAATGGGATGATCTCTTGCTGATAACAGTTGGAGGAAGATCACTTAGTTCTTCCCTTAAAATTCAGGTTGGTTGAGAAGGAGATTCACCAAAATCCAGTTCGAGAAGAAATAGAGTCTTCAAAACTTTCATTTTACGGTGAACAAGGATGAGAGATGCGTAAAGGTGCTTGGGGTAAAAGCAGAAGAGATGGGTTCGGGGTCAGCAGATGAGTTGTTATCGGTATCGGTAGGGTCTCTTCTGGGTGAAGGGTTACCGATATTGGTGGGATCTGCGGTTGCCGTTTTCGATAAGGAGTAAGTAGATGCTTTATTTGTACTGTCTCATCATTAGGAATCATTAGCAACGTTCGAACCATTCTAGGCTCTAACAAGTCATATTCATCAAAAGAAACATGCCGAGATTCTAAGATTTTTAAGTTAGATTTCTTGAAAATGCGAAAATGCTTTTGAATGTTTGGAATACCCAGAAAAATTCCTTCGTCGATTTTGCATCAAATTTTCCTCTATACTCTTTTCCATTGTAAAGAATAAAACATTTACATAGAAGATTTTAAGAAATCAATGTTTGGGGATCTTCCTCTCCATATTTCATATGGGTTTTATTATGAAACTTGTTTACGAGGGATCTATTTTGGTAAAGCAAGCGGTGATGGCTTACGCCCAGAAATACCGGAAGTTTAGCTTACGCGGCATTGTTCTAGCCGCTTCAATCGGTGTTACCAGTTCAAGCTACACCATTTTGTTGAGGAGTGGCGGAGAAGTTGTGGCCGATCCCATGGTCATCATCGGTACTTTTCTACACCATTGTTTTTGAATTCGGTCTGTTGTGCGATCTTATGTCACAAATGTCTTCAAGCTTTTGAGTTTGAAGTCTTCTAAAAAGTGCGATTGACTAGATCATACGTTTCATCTTTAGATGTCATAGTTTCAATCCATGTGAATCTAGAGTCATCAACTACTACAAGTGTGTACTTGTCTCGAAATCTTGGTGTAATAGGTCCAAGAGATCCATATGCAGAAGTTGAAGAGGTGCGTTTGTTGATAAAAGCGATTTTCTTTTGAAGGAAGACTTGGAAAGTTTTCCTAGTTGACAAACTTTACAACTACGTCATGATCGGACAAACACAGTAGGTAGACCTTTGACAAGCCCATTTTTGGAGGCTTGGAGAGGTGCTTGAAGTTGAGGTGGTGAGGCGGCTTGTGCCATAACTTTTGTTGTCCACGAACATTGTTGGCTACTAGACACAGGTTTGAGAATCTCCCTAGAAGATTTAAGTCCACGACACATAGGCGTTCCTTGTATTGCCGTCGATTATTGTGGACATGATTCTTGTCTTTGATGAGGCCTTGGTTGGAGTTGAATTGGCATAGAAGTCCTTTGTCGCGAGATTGTGATATGCTCGGAAGATTGTGCTTTAAACCACTTACTAGAGAAACTTTGTTGATGGAGAGACTTCCTCTAGTAATGAGCCATATCAATTGTCTTTCCTCTTGCATTGTCTCGAAAATATTGTGGGTCCTTTTGCTTGACTATATACGTAAGAAGACTTACGTTCCAGTCAATGTGAGCGACCAGCATCCTAGGTACTAGATGTCTTTATTTTACGATTCTATAGCCATGAAGCATTCTGTACGTAAAGAGTTAAGCAAAACAAGGTACCCTTTATATGGGTCCTAAGGATTAGCAACCTTTTGCAACCCATACACCTTGACCTTAGAGAGAACTAGGTCTCGGATCTGGAGTGTGAACCTTAGCGGGCGATACGGTGCCAGATGGCCTAAGCAATGGCAAGAATGACATAAATGGAAAGACCAGTAGAGAGCTGTTAGAGTCTTCAAGGAAGAGTGCTTATGATCATTCCTTTTCTTGACA
>CM028380.1:152948021-152981815 GCA_013146195.2 Codonopsis lanceolata
CTGGTAGTTCTCCTATACGTGATTTTGATGTGATTCTTGGCATGGACCGGTTACAGTGCTTATCATGCTATAGTTGACCGCCATAGAAAGCGGGTTACTTTTTTATATGCCGGTGCCTCGCTTACTTTTTGTGGGTGATCATGCTTCGAGTGACGTGCATTTTATTTCCGCCTATGGCTAGAAAATTACGGCCTGGGCGGGTGTGGCTTATCTGCATGCGTGGATAAGAGGAAGCTTCGCCTAACTTAGAAGAGGTTCCTGAAGATGTGAATTTCCGATGTGTTTTCTACCGACCATGCTACGCCTCCGAAGAGAACTAGAATTCTCAGATAGAGCTTATTCTGGGGACTGATTTCTAAGGCAATCAGATAGGATGGTCATGGAGTTGAAAAACTCAGTTGCAAGAACCCCAGAGATTGGTTTGTTAAACCAAGTGTGCTCACGCCGGGCGCACTCTGGCTTGCATGAGGAAGAAAGATGGGAGCTCATGTTAAGACTAGACTACCGAGAGTTAAATAAGGTGACTATTAAGAATAAGTATCCTCTACACCCCACATTGATGATCTTTTGACCGCTGCAAGGGTCAATTGTCTACTCTAAGCTTGATTTGAGATGGGGTTACTACCAATTGAAGGTTAGAGAGGAAGACGTTCAAGACGCCTTTTCACTAGATATGGGCATTTTGAATTTGTAGTGATGCCGCTTGGGTTGACGAATGCACCAAATGTATTTATGGACTTGATGAACCGTGTCTTTCACGCTATCTTGATTGCTTTGTTGTAGTCTTCATTGATGATATCCTAGTGTATTCGAAATCTCTGAGGAGCACGAGAAACACTTGAGGATTGTCTTATCCATTCTTCGGAGAAGCAGCCTTTATGCCAAGTTTAGCAAATGTGCCTTTTGGCTCGAGGAAGTATCTTTCTTGGGGGCATATCGTTTCTAGCCGGATAGCCGTTGATCCTTCTAAGATTGAAGCGGCGAATTGGAAGAGGCCTAGTTCAGTTACCGAGGTTCGGAGTTTCTTGGGTTTAGCGGGTTATTACCGAAGGTTTATTGAGGGTTTTTCTAGAATTGTGACTCCTATGACGAAGTTAACGCAAAAGAATGAGCCTTTTGTTTGGAACGAGAAATGTGAGTCTAGTTTCCAAGAGCTTAAGAAGCGGTTGACATCGGCACCTATTTTGGCTTTGCCTAGTGGGGGAGATAATTTCGTGATTTATAGCGATGCTTCTAAGGAAGGTTTGGGTTGTGTTTTGATGCAGAATGGGAGAGTGATCGCCTATGCATCGAGGAAGTTGTCTATTCACGAACAGAATTACCCGACACACGATATGGAGTTGGCTGCGATTATTTTCGCGTTGCATAAATGGAAACATTACTTATATGGGGCTAAGTTTGAGATTTTCACCGACCATAAAAGTTTGAAATACTTGTTCTCTCAAAAGGAATTAAACATGAGACAAAGAAGATGGATGGAGAAATTAAAAGACCACGATTGTACTATTTTATACCATCCGGGGAAGGCAAATGTAGTAGCGGATGCCTTGAGTAGGAAGGTTCATATGTCGTGTATGATGGTTAAAGAATGGAAGATGTTGGAGGATTTACGAGATTGGAGTCCTAGTGTTTATGATAGAGGTGTAATTTTCGCGAATGTTCGTGCTACGCCAGTCTTGTTTGGGAAAATTAGAGAAGAGCAAGGGAATGATCCGGAGTTGAAGAAAATTATTGATGGGTTGGCTGAGAATGTATCGCCTGATTTCGTGATTAATAATGAGGGTACTTTGACATTTCGAGGCAGAATTTGTGTTCCTTGTAATACTGAATTGAAGAGGTTGGTTCTTGATGAGGCTCATAAAACGAAGTATACCATTCACCCGGGGAGCACGAAGATGTACTTAGATTTGAAAAGACAATTTTGGTGGAAAGGTATGAAGAGAGAGATTGCGGAGTATGTGTCAAAGTGTTTGACTTGTCGGCCAGGTTAAGGCCGAGCATCGAGGCCTCGGGATTTCTACAACCATCGGAGATTCCTCGAATGGAAATGGGAGTTCATTACCATGGATTTTGTGACAGGTTGCCAGCGCGAGAGGTTTAATGCGCTTTGGGTTATAGTTGACATATTGACTAAGTTCCGCACACTTTATTCGATAGCTATCACTTATTCGTTGACTCGCTTAGCGCCTTTGTATATTCAGGAGATCGTGAGACTTCATGGCGTACCTGTGAGTATTGTATCCGATAGAGATCCGAGGTTCACGTCAAGATTTTGGAAGTCGTTGCAGGAAGCTTTGGGGACTAGATTGGACTTCAGTACAGCTTTTCATCCGCAAACGGATGGCCAGTCCGAGCGATTGATTCAGATTTTGGAGGATATGCTGCGAGCTTGTGCCGTGGATTTCAAGGGAAGCTGGGATTCTCACTTACCTTTAGCCGAAGTTTATATAATAACAAATTACCGGTCGAGTATCAAGATGGCGCCGTATGAAGCTTTGTATGGGCGTAAGTGTAGATCGCCAATTTGTTGGGATGAAGTTGGAGGCGAAACTTTGGGGTTCCGAGTTAGTGCAACAATGGTTGAGAGCGTGAAGTTGATTAGAGATCGATGCAGCACCGCCAAAGTCGACAAAAGAGTTATGCGGACAATCGAAGACGAGATCTTGAATTCCAAGTGGGAGACTACGTGTTCTTGAAGGTAACACCGAGGAGAGGTACTAAGAGATTCGGCAAGAAAGGGAAGCTTACACCGAGGTACATTGGTCCATTCGAGGTTTTGGAGAGAGTTGGGTCTTTGGCGTATCGAATTGCATTGCCACCTTCACTTTCGGAGACTCATAATGTATTCCATGTTTCCATGTTGCGAAAGTATTTGAAGGATGAGTCCCATGTACTCGAGTATGAAGAGATCACGTTTGAGCCGGATATGTCATACGTTGAAAAGCCCGTGAAGATTTTGGATACCAAAGAGCAAGTTCTACGAACCAAGAGAATTCCCTTAGTCAAAGTTCTTTGGAGGAATCATAACATTGAAGAAGTGACTTGGGAAACGGAAGCGGAGATGCGCGAGAAGCATCCACGTTTGTTTGACGAACTTGGTAAGAATTTAGGGACTAAATTCCTAAAGGAGGGTAGAGTGTAACGCCCCATAATCTTGCATGTGCATTCTATGCTTGTCTTTATACTTTCTTGGTTGATTGTGAGCATGTTTACTTGATATATAAACGTCTTAGAATCATTCATAGATCATTCTAGAAGTCCATAACATGTTTAGAATCATATAAACTTGTTTGTTGAATCGCCGGTTTAATCGCGTTGAATTTGGCCTTAGCGATTCCTCTCGTTGCTCGTATTTGCTTCTATTTCGACGTACGAAGTGTTCGTTGAGTTCTTGGCTTTGTATTCAGGTCTTAACCATGTTGAAACAAACCTTTTTCATGTCTATGATATCCTAGTTTGATTGGTGTTTGATTGTAGTTTGATTCGTTGTTCATTCGTCGCGTGGTTTGAACCTTGTTCCATCTTGTTCCGGGTGTTGTTCGGGAGCGTTTCCGACTTGTTTTGAGTAGGGTTAGACCTTAGAATGGTTGCCCAAAAGTTTGGGACCATTTAGATCAAGTTTAGATCAAGTTTTAGAGGTTCTGGAGCCGAGGCGGCCGCATGGCACCTTGTGAGGCGCCCGCCTCAAATGCAGGGAGCAATTGCAGAGTGGTCTGAACTTGGGGATAGCCTCAGTAGTTGAGGCGGCCGCATGGGGTGTGAGGCGCCCGCCTCACCTGCTGTTACGGGATTTTTTCCCTGCTTCGAATTGGACGATTTGTACCCCTTGAACCCATATCTAAACCTATCCTAAACCTCCTTAACCCTTCCAACTTAGGTCCTAACATCCCTAACTAGTTTTTAATGATGGATTAAGAGTTCATTAGAGGGTCATTAAGCCACAAAATCAAATTAGAAAAGGGACCACAAGTTGTTGACACTTGTCCCACTCAAAATCTAGGCCAATATAAGCCACATTTCAGATTTTTGACTCTCATTCTCACCCTCACTCCTCCAAAAACGAATTTCATCTTCTCTCTAGCTCTTCCATGGCTTCTTGGAGCTAATCCTTTGGTCTTCAATCATCCATTCATCATTTGCCCAAGCTACCTTCATTAAAGTTGTAGAGCTCAAGGAGAGAGCATTTCCATCCGATTGGTTTCTTCTTTTGCTTTCTTTGGTGTAGTATATCAAGTAAGTTACCTTCTTCTTCTTCTTCCTTTAGTTCTCATTGACCCTAAGGAAACAAAGCCTATGGTGGTTGAGGTCAATGAGGACACATGTATGCTTCCTATGCTATCTTCTTGTATGTTGAGATTTTGATCTTGTTAGGAGCATGTATAGGTTGGTTTCTTGCCTATGAAAGTTTATAAAACTCTTGTATCTTGTTTATTTATGGTTTTGAACATGTTAGAAACATGTATTGTAGTTGTTGATGAAAATGTTGTTAAATGAGAATGACCTAAATTGAGCCTACATGATATGTTGTATGTTATATGTGTTCTATCCTCATTATTGGACTCTATGATATACATGAATCACTTTGCATGGCCTTGGTGAATTTAATACCTTGTTGAACCTAGAAATGACCTAGGTTGGGTTATGAAGCACATAGCTTCAATTTCTCCAAATTTGGGAATTTAGAGCAAAGACTCAACGGAGTCGACTCTAGGGAATATTTGAACGTGTTGAACTCTAGTTTCAATCCCTACGAAGTTTGGACACCGTTTGATTGGTTTACTCAAGTATGAGCTTGGTTTGATTGTTTATAACAAGTTTTTATGAAAGGTTGGTTTTGTGCAATTTAATTGCCTTGATATGATTTTATAGTAGAGATTAATACCCTACTTGGTTGGTCGAGTTCGCTCTTGTCGAATTCGGTCCTTAATTGGTTTAGTCAAGTAAATATCTACTTGTGCATCACATTGAGTCCAGCTGGCATTATTTGGTTTGTTTATTGGGTCAAGGTGGGACGATGCATCGCCTTCACGAATTATGGGATTCGTGCTCGCTATGGATCGCCGCACCTGGGACTTCACACACACCTCCATTGTTGGCCGCAATGGGGAAGTAGCCCTTGCCGTACGCTTAAGTGCCGCATTGGCTTGCTATCTAGATCGAGTGGTACTTGATAAAAGTTGATGCATTCACAGAGCATCAATGTTGCACGATAAAGTATAATAAAGTTTTATTGCAGGAGCTACGAAGCGGCCGTGACTATATCATATCCTACTTGTATGATTTAATTTCCCGCACTTATGTGAGCAATGTGCTACGTGCTATATGATGATTATGTATTATAACTGAGATAAATGTCATGCTATAACATGAACATGCATTGTAGTAACTTACTAAGTCTTCCGACTTACCCTATTTGTTTGTTTTGTTTCCTTAGATCCGAGCCGAGGAGACGGTCCGGGATAGACTCGCTTGTTTCAAGTTTGGTTGTTTGTATTCGCAAGGTTGCTCTTTTGGACTTTCGATGATTAGTCTTTTATTTTTGGAAAGGACGTTGGGAAGCAAGTCATGTAGACTTGTCTTGGGAATTTTGTTGTTGTAGTTAACTTATGGATTAACACTTGTAATCTTTTGGTATGTCGACTTACATGTCGAGCCTGTTTATATGTTATGGTTCGCTACAGTTTCTTCCGCTAAAGCTCGTTAAATTATTATTGTTGTTGTTGTCTCCGGCATGTTGTGGCCGTTGAGGTTATTATAAGCATGTGTTAATATTGTAGGAGTAGTTGTTGGGTTCCGGCTGTAACGTCGCCGAAGACTTGTTTACTTTTGTTGTTTTCCGGCCAAGGGTAGCCGAGTTGTTGTTCGTATGCGATGTTGCGCCACATGAATTTTATAATCCTACTTGTGCATGCTTGTGTTATTGATTATTTGGACGGCGCGACTCGGGATCTCGCATTGGGGTCCGGGTCGGGTCGTCACATAAACATTCTACCGAGTCAAGTACTTAACGAATCCTTAAGTACTTAACTCGGTAGAACGTTTACGTACTTCGTTCTTGCTCGCGACCTCTAAGAGATCCTAGGTCTTTGTGTACTTGCTTGGATACATTTACATTCAGAATAACCATGTTTAGAAGTTTACATGTGGCCACGACGTTCATAGTAGTTGTTGTCGTAAGTTTGATTCCCCGATTCGCGATTTTAGTTATCGTGTTGTCGTATGAGTTTGTACCGTTGTGTTTATTGTCATATTGCTCGTCTAATATTATTTTGACCCTAGGTTTGGCCCTGGATGACTACGAGGACCTTAGGGATTAACTTGGTATTATTTTGGTTTAGTCGTGTTAACGTTTGCACACGCTCGTGTTTAATTTTCGGTGTGACGTGTATTACCCTAGGCTATGATAGATCTCTAGTAATTTGGCCATAGTTTTTTATAGACAACTCGGAATTAAGATCCATTTGATGCATTAGAAACTAGACTTTGATATCATGTGTAGTTTTTGGACTCGTATTTCAGTATAGGTGTATTTTTTAAGTTGACTGAATAACTTATTCTCGGTATTTCCATAAATTTGACATTTGCCTTATTTATTAGATTTACTTGGAGACCCTTAATGAATTCCACCAAACCTGACCCTAAGACCTTAACTAGATCTTAATTAGAGTGGATTAAGCCTAAGTGAAAATTTTAGCAATAAGTCCTCAATTAGGGACTTAATCTCACTTAAAAATTGACCTATAAGAGCTTGACACTTGCCCCACTCACTCTCTCACCTCTTATAGTGTACCATGGATGTAGAACTCCACTCATTACACCTCCTAACATCAGATATTTGTGTTCAACAATGGTGGAGCTTGAGTGTGGGTGATTGGAGGTGAGATTAGTGTTTATTTCTTGATTTCCCAAAGCTCTGGCCACCTGATCGGAGAGTTTAGACTATCAAATCGAAGCCTTTGACCTCTAGTATTCTAATCTACGATTTGTTCTTTTTTGAAACCATTTAATCTAAGGCTAAAGGTACACACTCAATCCCTGTTTTGTATACTTAATAGACTAGCATGCTCCCTTCATGATTGTTATTGTAGCCATGTCTAGGAAGACTTCTACCATGCTAAAAACTTCCAATTCAACAAGTTATAAATCTATAAATTATGGAGCTGCTTTGTTAAGTTATTAATTTGGGTTTGGGTAAAGCATGAATGTGATTCTAATTGTGCTTAGGAGTAATTCTTATGAAGGAATTCATTGCAATTGTTAACTTTAAAGAATATTTATGTTAGGGTTAAATTCTGGAAATTTTGGGGTTGCCCTCTAGACTTAATAAATTGGGTTTGTGCATAGCATTAAAAGTGTTTAAACATGATTTGGAACAGCTAATGTTCATGGACTTTTTGCAATTGGAAACTTCAATGAGATGACTAATTTAGGATTTCACCAATTAGGAAGAAACCTCACAGATTTAGTCCTAATTTTGGGTTGTTTTACGAAATATACTGGTACTAAACTACTTTATGGAATTTCCTAAAAATATTATATGTTGTGCATGAGTATGTTAACTAATGATCTGTAAATTTTTATAAATTTTTGAGTTTGTGAAGTATTTTTAATAAATCACGAACTATGGCTGCGATAGTAAGTCTGAACAAGGGGAAGAATGACTTAATATCTTCATCATGAATCCCTGCCCTCAAAAAATATATGTCCATTCAAATTCGAGCTTTGACATGATCACTTCTCTGTTTCGTATGTCTGTCATTACTGCTCTTAAACGAATACCTAAACGACAATTCTTGCTAAATGTCTTCTTCCTATCAATCTGTCCTCTGAAAGTACCAAATATTTATTTCTTCCTAACTGTGGTAATTCTCCTACAGCTGGTGTTTGGCCAAATTTCTCCATCTACTTCAGAAACCTCCCTTCATGGTAGTTTCATCTACTAATAGTGTCTCTGGTTATCCTGTTCCTACTGAATCTTCCTTCGTTACTAGAATAGGCTCTTAGTCCTACATTCTAGGTATTTCAAGGGGAACAATTTCTCCTCTACAATACTGTTGGAGGGAAGATTATCGACCTTCTTCACAATTCTGGACGCATCTCTATTCTTACATTTCGAGAAGAATTCTACAACTTTTGGTAGGTTGATGAATTTTATTTAAGGATGTAACTGGCTAGAGATGGTAAGAGTTTCATTGGTTGCATTCGAGGTACTGACGTTGTCCTCAATACCAAAAGCCTGTCACGAGTGTTCCGGGTTCCTTCTATAGGACCGGACTCTTTCGTAGATTCTACTGTCAACGAATCGTGGCTCCAAAGAACTGGCTACCGTACTCGAGAAGACTACAATACATGGGGTACTAACAAATATCCCTTAGTTGTGTACTATGTTGGTGAAATTCTGAGTCGATGCCTTCTATTTCATGAAGTAGGCTCACGCGGTGACTCCAGAAGCCTTTGGAACTACACCATTGCTGTTCTTGAATCTCACGACCTCAACTGGTCTAGAGTTGTCTTCTCTCTCATCTGCCAATCTATCTTGCGAAGACGAGGGTATGGGTCTTGTATTCAAAAGTATGCTAGGATTATAAGCCACTTTCTTTGCTCCTTTCAGCCCATTCTTTCAATTGTCTAAGAGGATGAACGCTTTCCTGCCACCGGAGACTTGCTGATATCCTATGAGTTATTCGACAATCGAAGTTTTTTCTGACATCGATAGAGCGTATTCTATAGATTCTATTACTGGAAGCTTTGGAGATTCCAATTAGATGTATTAACCCATTTTCAATTGATACTTTGTCAATTTAGTTTTTCTTCTCTCTTAAGTCTCTTTTGTCTACTTCCTTTCTCCCCTCTTGTCTTTCTTCTAGCTTGCAACCATTAAGGAGGAGAGTTATGACATATTTGAAACATAGAATTAAGGAGGAGGGTTTATGACATATTTATCCAAGACATAGAGAAACAACAACCTTAGGAGGAGAGTTCATGAACTTAAGGAGGAAAGTTCATAACAAGGGACGAATATTTGTGACATACTCACCCTTGCAAAATTACTTTGGAAGAAGCACTTAATGTGATAACTTCATCCTCAAAATAAAGAAAAAACAAAAAAATGATTCTTTGTGATTCATTTTTAGCCTTTGTGGCACGTTTGTTGACAAATATTCCTTTTAAAATATCCTTGTTGAGTCTTACTTTCAACAAAGATCTTATATTTTTCAAAAAAAACACAAAAATGTTTTTACAAAAACATCCTCAGAACAGTTGTTAGAAAAGATTTTCTCAAAACGTATTTTTAGTAAAGATACTGTTCTAATAATGATACCAAGACTGCTTTCAAAAATGATTTATTCTAAAAACAGTCTCTATGTGAAAAATGATTATTCTTTCTAAAAATGGTATCACGGGCAATCCTTATTGTAATGTTTTTAGAACAAATACTTATTTAAGGATTTCTTATTCCTTCTTTCCAAAACACTCTTTCATATATAAAAATATTTATGCAAGAAATGAACCAAAAACTTTTTAGATCCTGATTAAACATTTTTAAATATCCTAAGTGATCTAAAATGTTTTTCACTATTGCTTTACATGTTCAGTACTTTGATTTATCGAGTCTGTAATAGCAATAATTGACTATACTCAAGCCCATCACTTTTGTAATTATCAACATAGGGCATGCCTTGAGATAAAATAATTATTCATTATGGGCATGTTATTTCTATGTCTTGATAAATGATTCACTGCTTTGTGTATGTCATCTTTTAATGGTTCCAACCAAATAGGAGGAGATTGTTGGAATATGCTTGTTGATGAGTAACTTATCTTCTTGCATATTTTGAATGTTTTGATTTGCTTGTTCCCATTACCGTGTGTCATAACAAATGGTAAAAGGTCTGCGTACCGATTAGAGTGACAACTTGTTTGACATCACATAGGTCTTAGATTAGGTATGTCCTGATCTAATCCTACCTTCTTAATGATGATCAACAGACTACCAATTCATATGCACTAGCACCAACAGACATGCGAAAGCGTGAAAAGCCTTCACAAGACTTGTCACCAGCAGACTTGTCATGAGCGCTAAAGAATATCTTGAAGACTCACCACTAGCAGACATGCTATGGTTTGATTGTTTATGCCAGTAGCCAACAATCCTCTCTTGCAGAAGACTCACTCCTCTGGACTGAACATCTCATCAGCAGACTTAGTTTTGCACGTGCTACTAAGAGACAAGACTGCACGAGTTCAAGAAGAGACAAAAATGTTCAAGCCTCAAAAAAGTCACTCTGATCTTTATGAAGCCTGACGACTGTGACACTACAAGATCTTCTCTCTCTACACGTGGTTCGAAAAGTCAAAAGAATCTGTTTTATTGGACAAACCACGTGACTATGCAGTATGATTCAGACTCACTTTTCAGATACTTATCAATACAGTCTGATAGGCAATAGTTCCAGGATCTACAGAACAAAGCTTTTATCCAACAGTCAAAGATCTGGTGAATAAGATCTTTATCCAACAGTCTTCAACGACAAATCCATTTCAACGGATAGAAAATCTATTATCATCTCTTAACGATCAAAAAGACCTCTGTCTATAAAAGAAATCATCCTTCTCCTTCAATATATACACGAAACGAGTATGCAGACGCAGATACTCGATTGAGATCAAAGAACAATCTGCAACAAGACTCTGTTCGACAAAACTGTGAGATCTACAACGAGATCGTCTTCAAACAACGATTCTCAGATCTCCACAGACGCTTGCAGTGAACGAAACCAAACCTTATCAAAACACTCTCAGTGGATTGCTAAGAAGAAAAGGATTAGAGAAGACGGAGAGATCAAAAATTTCTAAAGACAGAGATCAGTGTCTTGGTCAAGAACCCAGTTCTTGATTTGAGTTCTTTAGCCTTCTTCGAAGATCTCAGCCTCTAACAGAGTTTCAGGACTTCATTCCTAAAGTTAGAGGCCAAACACTTCAAATCGATTTGAAGATAGATTTTCAGATCATGCCCAAGAAGATGAAAAGTTGTTTGTAAATATTTCATTCATATCTTTAGATCTGTATTTCTATACAAATGATGTTGATTGTGCAATAATCGATCATCATAGGAAGTCAAGTGCTCTGCACTTAGTCGTTAATATATATTTTTTTATCTATACGACCCTTAAAATTGTCTTCTCATATTTGTTCCTCATTGTCGTCTCCAACTGCTCTCTTTACTCAATAAATTCCTTTATGGATAATTAAGTAAGGATTAAAGTTTGGAACGACGAGGACAGAAAACACATAGAGAGTCTAGGTTGATGTATTCTGTAAATTTATCTTTGAATAAATTTCAGATGTTCTTTCACATTGTTTATCTTTCTATATTAAGCCTTAACTTCTCTATGAGCTTTTATAAATCGATTAATCATTTGAAAATCTATTCTCGCACGACTTCCTAAACCTGCATTTGGAAGAAAGATTAAGTGTGCTGTTGTTCTGAATATATATTCAGCCACTTAAGAATTCCTCATTAAATCTAAGTCTTACAATTTTTGCTGCTAAAACACTTTAATCAGGCTTTTAACTTATTTGCAGTTCGCCAGTAGAGTTCATTATTCTGCTAAGAGCAAGTCTGTTTTTTAGTACTGCTAGTAGACATGCTCGTTGTGCCAACTACCCATGCCCTTAATACCTACACTTTGTGAATACAAAAAATAAAACTTTTAAACTGGCATCATAGGATTTTCACCTCCCCTCTAGCCTATTTGAGCATCTTTGTGGACCAACACTACCTATTCTATAACAATACTTATTAAAGATGACTTTCCTTTTTTGGAAAGTGCATTTTGACAAGATTTTACCTATTTTAGACTACCTAGCTTATATATATATATGTAACGACCTGACCTGGACTCCAATGCAAAATCCCAAGGTCGTGCCGTCAAGACAAGCTAAAAGACGGACAAGCACCTGCTAAGTATAATGGTGCGAGTCAACAGTTAAACCAACAAGCTCTAAACAGAAATGTAAAGCCATAACGGCAATACGAAATAACAAAAACTAAAACATGCGGAAGCAAATCATTAGATGGAACCCAAGCCTTGAATTCCAAATCGTGGAATACAAGGCTGAGAGACGACTATCTCTCGAAAATTCTACGACTCACGTGACGCAACACTGCGCACGGGCAACAAACCATCGGCAAACCTAAGGCCGACGAAGCAACAAAATACCAACCTGATAAACAACCACTCAACGGCTATAACATGCCGAAGGGACAAATCAACTAAAAGAATGAGAGATTAACTACTAGACAACTAAACCAAAATCTCACGACTAAAATTGTCAAAGATAACAACAACAACAATACTAGAATACGTGAGCTATGACCTTGCTTGGGAAGACAACAGAATAACTTCTAAATAAATACAACAACTCGACCAAACAAGTCGGCTCCCAAATTAATACGATAATAAAATACTAGCATAACTACCCAAGTAAAGTTTATACAAATTTACATCCGTATCTCACAAGATAAGTAAATACAATGCTAATAATAACTCCAAGATATTGCCCGGAAGACCACCAGCTATCAAATACGCACCCGCAGCTGCAACACGCACTAACGAGCTCACTGCACAACTAAGGAAAACAAACACACGACATGAGTCATAATGACCGAGTAAGCTACTAAATGCAACTGAATGGCATAGCATGGCATGTCATGGCATAATGCACCAGTATGAATATGATCGTGGCATCATAATAATAATATACCAACAATAATCATGTACAACAAGAATACGGGCCCAACCCTTAATAATTAAACCATGGGTTCAACCCTCAAATGATCACAACATGGGTCCAACCCTCAATGATCACAATTTGCACATAGCACGTTGTTCACCTAAGTGCGAGTATTAAACCATACAATATGATATGTTATAGGCCCGGCCGCTACGTAGCTCCTGCAACAAAAACATTGTTAACCCAATATCGTGACTACGATGCTCGTGTCTTCGCATTGATATACCGAACTCCGCCAGCTAATAGCAGCCTGTGACGCACGTATTGATATGACAAATGGGCTACTTCCCCATTGCGGCCAACAACGGAGGGGTGTGTGAGGTCCCAGGTACGGCGATCCATAGCGAATACGAATCTTACGATTCGTATAGGCGATGTATCGTCCCACCCTGACATAAAAATCATACCAAATAATGCTAGTTGGACTCAATGCAATGCACAAATAGATATTTACTCGTCAAGACCAAACAAGGATCGAATTCGACAAGAGCGAACCCGTCCGACCAAATGCTCAAGTAGGTATTTACTCAACATAAACAAATAAGGAACGAATTCGACAAGAGCGAACTCATCCGACCAAGTAGGTTATCATTCTCTACCATAAATCAAGTCAAGGCAAGTACATTGCTCATATCCAAATAATCTTAAAAGATCTTAAGTCACCAATTAAATCAAGAATAGCATAAGCCCACCAAGAATCATATTATGAGGTCTATGATGGACCTCTACTTGAAATCAAACCAAAAACTACACCGTAATCATAACTCACAGGTACGTTCATGTGCAACCGATCAATTTCCCCAAAAGTGAGAACTCACTCAATAATTAATTTTCAACCATACTCGAGACCATAGGTTGGTCTCTAATGTACCATGCTCTCCCGAGAACGCTCTAAATAAATCCCCTAATAAATCTCTATAACGTAGGTGTCTCAATTGGACCAAATCGAGATGCTCGGGTGCTCACCATCATAACCAACCAAAACCCGAACATCGTAGGAATTCAACCCAACGTTCATTAACATATTATTGAACTTGTAACGACTCCGTTGAGTCTTAGCGCTACATTTCATTATTTACACATTTCATAAATCCCCAAATTAACACTCCATTCAAATTTATAACAAATTCCCAAAATCATTCGAGCTTGATTCCCAAGCCTTAAAATCCTTAAAACTTAACATAGTCTTATACCCATTTTATAAATCATATAATCTCAATTAAATGACCTACTCATGATATTTAGTAAGCTCACACATCCAAAGCCCCAAAGGCCCCATTTAGCTACTCACTTATCTTAATGGAGAGGTTGAGTATTCAGGCCCTACCAGAGACACCCTAGTACTTAACTACTCTCAACCGAGAGGTCGGGTGTTTAAAGCCTCACTAGAGGCACCATTTGTTCGAGCCACACCAAAAAGGCATCATATATATATATATATATATATATATATATATATATATATATATATATATATATATATATAATTGTAGCCTTTCAAGGCATTAAAAATAATAATAATAATAAATTTAAAAATAAAAAAAAAGCCCCAAACATGGGCATACTTCCACCATAACCCCAAATAACATGTTGACATGATTTCTAGCATGCTCACAATCCTAGAAATACAAGATGAAGAGTAACAATATACTTCAACAATCATAGAAGTCATCCTACATATGCTCCTAACAAGTTCACATGCTCAAGTCACAAGTTAAAGGCACATAAAGCAAGTATGCGTACTAATTGACCTCAAATAGCATAGAGTTTGTTTTCCTTAGGATCAATGAGTACAAAATCAGAGAGAGAAAAAGTAACTTACTTGTAAGCCACACTCAAGAAATCAAATGGAGAAACTATTCGGTTGGAAGTGTTCTACTCTTCAAGCTCTTTAATCCTATGGCTTGGCTTCAACAATGGAGGAAGGGAGCTATGGAAACCAAGAAGAAACCTTCAAGAACTCAAGGAGGAAGCTAATCCCGTTTTTGGAGAAGGGATGGAGCAAATGAGGCCCCAAAGGGCTGATTTGTGGTGTATATGGGGTCACACAAGTAGTGGCACAAGTGTCAAACCCATGTGGTTCATAAAAATTTGATTTGGGCTTCAATAATGCAACCATTACTCCCAATTAACCACACTTAAAAACTAATTAATCAAGTTAGGTTGGGCTTAGGACTAATTAGGAAGGTTTTAGAATAGGTTTGGGTAGGGTTAGGATAGCCCAATTAGAGAACAAAGCAAAACAACCCGTAACAGGAAATAGGACCATGCGGCCGCATGGCCCCAAGGACCATGTGAGCGCATGCTCCCCAACACTCCAAAGCCAAAATTCCTGCTTACCTTGCGGGGGCAAGATCCTTCCCCCTTACGGCCGTAAGCTCTCCAGTGCTCAAAAGGTCTAGAATTCAACCCTAAATGACCCCAAACACATAACCAAAGTAACCAAGGTTCAAATCCCATTCAAAGTAGGTCTAGAACTCCCACAGAACACTCACAAACAACCCCCGAAACCACTCAGAGCGAAACCGGAATAAGGTGTAACAACGCGCAACCGAAACGACGAATGAACTAGCAATCGAACGGGCAATGAAAGGAGACTTAAAGAAGGTCTAAAGGCTAATGATTAGGATCAAATACTTATAAGAAGTTAATCAACATCTAGGAGAATAAGGGCTCCAAAGAAGAGACGATTACGCGACTCAACATCGAACTACGCGATAGAGACGAATGATATCTCCAAAGCTTCCAAATCATCAATAGACAGACTTAAGGAACACCTCTAAATTGAAGTCTAATACATCTAAGCATGTTAATCAATCATCATGTAAAGGTCTAGGACCAAACCGAGGTCACGAACACAAAACGTAGGCAAACTCTCAATCACGTCGCATTTCGACTATCGTCGAGTCACAACTTGTGACTTTAGCAAGTCGACAACTATATGGCATCTCTTAATAGTGTTTTGGTCTTAATATGGTCTCTCATACACATCTAGACTCTCTCGTAAACCAAACATATGATCAACGAAGTTTTACAATATATATATAGATTGCGTGTCGATCCCATTTACAAAGTTTTAAACGCTCAAGTCCCCTATGTTTTTTATTCGAAAAAGACATTTTTAGGAGCAAAAAGACGACTATGCCATTAATAAGTCGGAGACGCGTTGAGGATCATTTATCCAGCGCAACGTGATGCATCAATTTGTTCTTCGGAAATTAATGCATCAATTTGAATCGCGATGTACAAATTGGATTTGCGATGTAGAAATTAGATTCCCGATTCACAAATTGGTTTTCCGATACAAAAAATCCTGATAGACAAATTGGATTTGATTTGTGCATCACGATGCCAGATCGACGATGCAAAAAATCCTAATGCACATTTTGAATTCGCGAGGCACAAATTGTATTTGGATCAGTGCATCGTGATTACATATCGATGCACTGATACCTTGCGTGTGTGTTCGATTCATTAAGGATATCGTAGTTTTCTTGCCTCCAAATATGCATTTTCGCTTAAAATAAAATGATAAACTTGAGCGATTGAAAATTTTGAAAAAAAGACCGGGCCGAATTTCGCTCTATCATATATTGTAACACCTTTAGACCGAAAGCGTCCGTTACGTGTAGCTCACATTTACCCACTAAGTACCAGGCTCACTAATTAAGTACCAGCTACCTTGGGTCACCTAGGGCTATCTCAAGTGTACCAAAAGCCTACCCAAAAGTTTTGTTGGTACATAGCGGTGGATTTATGATTTTTATTCAGTGGTGTCACAATCTATTTTAACTTATATAAGCTTGCAACCCTCACTTTTTGGCAAAAATGAATACTGATGGGTTAGAAATTTAACAATAGTTTAGTATAATATAAAGCTTAGAAATCATAATTGTTCTTTATTCATTTTCATACTTTGAAAACGTTTAATTACATCACTATTTATAATGCTTCTAAACAAATATTTTTCGGTAAACATACAAGATATTCATTAAAAAATTGATAATCCTTCAAAGTTTTCCCCAATTCGTCTACTTCAAGTGAAAATCTATGCAAACAAAATACAACTTATATAATGACCAATTTTATATACTTTAAATTCGAATTTAATAATAAATGAAAAATGAAAGCTGAAATCTTGCTCCAATTGACAAACTCATCTAATTTACAAACTATCTATTAAACCCATAACAATGAAGATGAAGATAAAGAAACCAAAGTGAATTAATTTAGTATTTTACCTATGGTTCCAATATAAACTTAACTAAACCTCCATAGCTTGTATTCTACTTCAATTCATCATTCTCATCACTAAAATCAACTATTTTGACTCCAGATTAAATGTTTAAGTTAAGAAATTAACCCCAAATTAAATATCCTAGAAAAAGAAAGAGTTTGTAACTTTAGATTTTAATAAAAAAAAAAATTGATTTATGTGGTGTCTGGTGACACCACAAAATATCCATACATCCGCCACCGGCCGGTGGCTTTTAGTAGTAGATGACCGCTTTATAAACCACATTCAAGTCACACGTCTAGATGTAGGATGGGGTATTACATATATAAACTCGGCTTCGATCTGAGTTTTATTGTAATAGTACTTCACAATTTATCCCATGTTTTTTCATCTGTGTTTCCCTCTCTTAATTTCACCGCATTTCAATTATGTTTTCGGGGAGGCTGGAAAACTATACTGCAATTTATTTGCACTAGATGAACGTTGAGATATGCTACAAAATCACTTTAGAATAACATAAATAGATATAGATTTGGGTATTTGGTGAGAAAGGCAATTGACATGAGAAGAAAATCTGTTGAAAGTTAGGAAATAAGAAGATTGCATATATAAATATCTCATTTGGGTTGGTGTTACTTAACCTTCTCCTAATCTTTCTACCATTCTTTTGAGTTACTATCATTATTTTATGGCTTCAATCTTCCCTACTTAAACACCGGCATAGCGACTTCTCCGGTTACAAAAATTAACTGTTCAGAAATGACAGAGGGATCCAAAACTAGCATGGCTCTGTCTTCAGCAGCACGAAGGCCTCGTGGCAGACCAGCAGGATCCAAGAACAAGCCTAAGCCTCCGATTATCATAACCCGAGACAGCGCTAATACACTCCGAGCCCATGCAATGGAGGTTAGCTCGGGCTGTGATGTGAGCGACAGCTTAGCAACTTTTGCTAGGAGAAAGCAACGTGGGATCTGTGTGCTTAGTGCAACTGGCTG
This sequence comes from Codonopsis lanceolata, assembly GCA_013146195.2. Lineage (NCBI taxonomy): Eukaryota > Viridiplantae > Streptophyta > Magnoliopsida > Asterales > Campanulaceae > Codonopsis > Codonopsis lanceolata. Next base: position 152,966,052 of record CM028380.1, read on the forward strand.
CGTAACAAATGTCACATTGCGCCAAGCATCATCGTCTGGCTCTGGGGGGTCCATCGTCACCCTTCACGGCCGGTTTGAGATTCTGTCGCTGCTTGGATCAATCTTGCCTCCACCAGCGCCCCCAGGCATCACCGGCCTTACCATATACTTAGCCGGTGCACAAGGTCAGGTCGTGGGTGGGGGCGTAGTGGGAACGCTTATAGCTTCCGGACCCGTTGTGATCATGGCAGTGACTTTCATGAATGCTACGTTTGATCGGTTGCCGTTGGACGATGAACATGAGGAAGCAGTCACAGCGGCAGCAGCGGCAGCCACCAATCAGCGTTATTCGCTGATCAATAGTCGTCAGAATCACCACATTGATCATGTTTCGGATTTTTACGGGATGCCGCCACAAAACTTGCTTACTAACGGTAACCTGCCGTCGGAGATGTATGCTTGGGCACCCGGGCGCACACTATCAAAGAGCTAGCAAGGTTGATGGCTACGAATCTGAGTTATTTGTTACGTTCTAAATTATTGGAATGAAGGGTAAACTTATTAATTTTCCCTCAAAATTGCTATAGAGGGCAAAGTCAGGATCGGACTAAATCAGTCGTAAGAAGAAGTCTTATTCTAAGCATCTCTTCAAATCCTTTGCCAAGTAAAAGACCGACAAATATTTATTCTAACTTTGGAAAACGAAACAGAATGTGAGATATATATTAAGTAGTTAACTCATATAAAAACTTAAGTTATTAAAGAGAATATCAACGATGTATATCATATATGCTTTATATTTTATGCTTTAACACTTTCCCACACATCTCTATGTGGAGAGATGTACACTTTTATATAGGATCAATACGTACCATTTGTAATATTGTTAAGATAAATACAAGCGGGAATATTTGAATTTTTGTTCTTGTTAAACCAGGAGTTATGATATCATATTAAGTAACTAATTCCTCTAAACGGTTAAGCTGTTAGAGAGAGAACCAACGATGTATAACATGTTTTATATTTTATGCTTTAACAATATACAATTTTGGCATACATATGTTATAAATGTATCATAATTTGAAGGAAATTGTCTTTAGAATATATTTTAAAGGGTTAAAATGCCAATTTGTGAAGTATTAACGCAACAAACATATTAATTGGAAAAGGATATAAATAAAGTAAGTTTAAAATAACTAAGTGTTAGTGATAGTGCCCTTAAAGCAATTTTGAATTGTTTTTTGGATTATTTATATATGCGACATTTATTTATGAACACTTGTGCTTATTGTATGCATTTTATTAAACATTATAGAAAATCTCTAGTTTATCTGTTATAACCATAATCTTAGTATATGAGTGTTATATACAAGAGGATTAAGATTGTGAAGAATAAACTTAAAATTAAGTCTGTTATGATATTAATTAAAGTATGAGATCTTTAATTAAAACATCACTAATGCGGTCCAAAATATTTTAAATGTGACCGTCTTATCCGGACCATCGATGTAGAGACATCTTAGTGGGGGCATTTATATATGATTTGATCATATAGGACTTGGACCAATTTTATTTGTAATTTTCTTATAAACTTCGTTATAGAAATGAAAAATCAAATTAAATCTCTAGATGATCATATATAGAGATGGATCTTAATCCTGAGTGGTTATAGACTCATATTTATTTAAGGGTGTTTCTTGATTTGCTAGTCTAAGTTTGTCTTTTGATGACATTCTCAGCACTTGCATTTTAGATTCACATTTGAATTAAATGGCTGGGAATATGAATTCACATATACGGAATACATTCCTTCTTACGAGAAGTAGAAAGACAGTTCTCTCATTTGTTAATTTGGAATTGAGTGGCTTAAGATCTCTAATTTATAATCTAATTATAAATTAACTATTCGCTAGTGAATTAATGGTAAATGAAGAAAATATGCAATTGAAGAGGTTAACAAATATTACCTAGCTTCAATTACGAATTGTCTATGGAGGATTAATATATATGTAATGATTTAATCGATAGACTGCTCTATTTCGTAGAGTAAGATATTCTATATTTATAAGAGTGCAATTCCGAATTTATAGTGGAGTAATATTAGAGTTAATAAGTCAAATAAACTAATTAAAGAGTTTAATTATTCATTCGATTTATTTGAGCTTATAATTATAGGCTCATGGTCCCCGATTCGCTTTCCTTATTTAAACAGATTAGAATTAATATTTATATTCCTAAAGGCTTATGGAAATTTTTTTTCCTGTTAATATATAAATATCAATTGATTCCGAGAATATCGGGTAACATACAATTTTAATTGTATTGAAAATTGAATAAATATGATATATTTTGGTTATTTATATAATTACTAATTAATAATTATATTGGATAATTATTAAGAAGTATAAAACTATTTGGATAGTTGGGATTGAGTTTGATATTGATAAGGCTACCATAACTGATTCCACAACTCACTTGAGGAAGGAAACAAAAAAAAAAAAAAAACCGAAGGAAAAAGAGTCTCTCATTTTGCCTTGGACACATCATGACAGTGAATAGAGAAGAGTTTTGGTGCATATGAAAGTGTTCACCGAAAACACTATTCATTAAGGACTCTAACCTATAAAGAGAAAAAAAGGGTCAGTTGCCAGGGGTGTAGTTATTTTTTTTCTATTTCCTCGGTTTTCAACAGAAGGTGACTAACAGTGAGTAAAATAAGATTTTGTGGTTCAATTTGCTAGCCTCGTTTATTACTCGTTCAAAATAAGCTAGGAACTTAATAATATTATTTGAGTGCCCACACGCTACTGTTAATCGGAAGGAATGAATCGGAAGTTCGTGGTGTCTACAAACTTTCAAGAATCAAAAGTTACAATCAAAGAAAAAGGAATTGTCGTAAAAGGTTATCTTCTTTTTTCCTTTCTTTAGTTAAATAAATTTAATACACATATTTATGATGTTCTTATATCGTAGTATTGATTTTTGAAATATATCGCTTCTGCTTCCACTAGATTTGATCGAAAAGACGGATTTTCTTCGACCCATATTCGATATGGGACTCAAATAATTTCCAACAAATGGTATCAGAGCCATTTAGTTTTTGATATAAGAACTGAATTTTATGTTACTAAATTTATTTAGGAATGGGTTTAAGATTTGATCTTGCATGTTTTGTTATATTGATGCATGAGACGTTTTTGAGTCGATGCCTTGAATTTGTTTTTGATGGGATCATTGTACACCCGAAATTTAAAGGCTATAGAGGATTGTAATTTTTATAGCACTGATTGTACACTCATTCATGTGGGTATAAGACTTTTGTAATTTTTTTATGCCTCTTATATCCAATAGCAATTACAAAGTCAAAATTAAGGAGGAATACATCCTTGGAAGGCAACAAACTACAGCACCTATATAACGCCATATAAGATGTATGGCTCAGTTTCTTGACATGGTGTATGACTGACTAACCGTGTATCTCGGTGCAGACTCGAGTGCTCTGGCATCATTAGATTTAGGGTGCAATTTAAGGTATCGATCCAAATCATCATGTTTATTTATTTATTTATTCAGTAAATAATTTATGTAATATATATGTGATATATATGACATGCATAGTGATATGTCATTCATGAAACCCACTCCGTAGCATGTCATGCATCATAATATTTAAATTGTTTAATTGTTATGTTTGTTCTATGAGATAAATGTAAAATAATATAAAAGTGTTTTATGTGTTATTTTGAAAATCTGTATAAAAGTGTGTTATATGATTTTATAGCAGGGATAAAATTCTGTTTTAATTTTTTGAAAATCATACTCTATTTTTATGAAAATTATTGACATGCTCGTTTTGGGAAACAAAAAGCAATACATAATTTTCTGTTCATCCCTATTCCCTTGATTATTTTGATAAGTTGGGTTTTACTATAAATGATTAAAATTAATTTATTTCATGATCTAATTGTTAGATTATGAAATTAGAGTATTTTAATCTTTAGACCAATATGATTGGACTTGTTTTTATAACATAAGATGTTTTTATAAACTTAAAAGTTTTGGAAACTTTTATTGTAAAATATTGAGTGGGAGAAGGATTTATGATAATAAATCCTATGGCCTCCACTATTGATCAAAGCACCGTGAGATTTAAGTGACACCTTGCGACGCTCCGATTTCGTCCCCCTACGGGTGGTTTTCACTTGAATCAATAATTAATGCTTAATCTCCGAACGGATAATTTTTTTATTTTTGAATCTTAATCTTCCTGCCCTACGGCGGCGGTTTTGAATTAATTTTAAAAAACTAAAATAGTGGGTTACACTTATTTGGATACATTCAAATTGTTTGAATATGTCTAGGCTAAATTAAAAGGTGATTAAAACTTAATTGTGGATATGAGATATCTTGAGTATTTATTTCTTAATCTGAGATGGTCTTGATGTAATTATTGTTTGAATTGACCTCCCTACCGTGGCTTTTCGAATGTGAGATTAAATTACCTTGGAATTGGTAAGATACGCTTTATGTCATCATGCATCATGCTTATGATTCCTAAATTACTTGTTATATGATGTTCGTTCATTTTATAATATGTCGCTTTTATTTATTTTTCAGCAATCATGTCTGGTCCAATGCTTGCACTGTTGAATGAAAGATTAACTGGGGATAACTTTATTAAGTGCAAAAGTAACATTAGCATTGCACTTGTATGTGAGAACCTTTGTTTTGGTGGAGGAATGTCCTCCTGTTCCCGCCGCTAATGCCACTCGTAAGGGACGAGAGGCATATGACAAATGGATCACGGCTGACAACAAAGCTCATGCCTACTTGTTAGCCGGCATGAATGATGTGCTTAGATTGAAGTATGAGCACACAGAAACTGCATATGAGATAATGGAGTATGTGTAAGCTATGTTCGGCCAGCCTTCTGAGCAATCGAGGCATGAAGCTATGAAAATGGCTATGAATGCTAAGTGAGCATGATTCTCGAATCACTCTCACCAGCTTTCCTACAATTCAAGAGAAACTATGTCATGAATAAACTAGTTTATTCCATGAATCAGCTACTCAACGAATTGCCAACTTTTGAGACCATTTCCATTGGAAAGGTCAAGGAAGGGGAGGCAAATGTTGTCGAGGATAAGCCAGCTTCCTCCATGAAGAGAAAGGCAAAAGGAAAAGGCGGTGAACCAAAACAAAAGATAAGGAAGCATTCCAAGGGCAAAAAGTAAAGTTCGTCGAAGAAACCTAAAGGAAAATGTTTGCATTATGGGGTTGATGGACATTGGAAGAGGAACTGCCCTCAATACCTCGCCGAGCTAAAAGAAAAGAAGAAAGGTAAATTTGATTTACTAGTTCTTGAAACTTGTTTAGTAGTTAGAGATTCTTCTACTTGGGTAGTCGATTCGGGCACTACTAATCATGTTTGTTCTTCTTTACAGATGTTTAGTTCTTATGAAGAGCTTGCCGAGGGTCCTTCACGATGTGAGTAGGCAATGGTGCAGTCGTTTCGGCAAGAGCATTGGGAGTTGTTTTGCTTAATATTAGAGATAGGAGTTTAATTTTGAACGATGTTTATTTTATTCCTAGTTTTCGTAGAAATTTGATTTCTATTTCAAAACTGCATGAACAATTATTTTCGCTTTCATTTAATAATAATGAGATTATTATTTCTAAGAATGGGCGTGACATTTGTTATGCTAGGATGGAAACAGACTCTATTTGATTAGGCCTCATGAACAACCACTACTTAATGCTGAAATGTTTAGAGTAGAACATCCCAAACCTAAAAAGCAAAAGGTATCTCACGAAGATGAAACATATCTTTGACATCTAAGGTTAGGACATATTTCACTAGAAATGATAAATAGGCTTGTAAAGGATGGTCCTTTAAGGGAGCTAAAAATTGGCACCCTTCCTGTTTGTGAATCCTGTCTAGAAGGAAAAATGACTAAGAGACCTTTCTTAGCAAAGGGCAATAGAGCCAAAGAACCCTTTTTGCTTGTACATACTGATGTATGTGGTCCTTTGAACATACAAGCAAGGGGTGGCTTTGAATATTTCGTCACTTTTATTGATGATTATTCAAGGTATGGATATGTTTATCTAATGCATAGGAAATCTAAAACTTTTGGAAAGTTTAAGGAATTTCATGCAGAAGTTGAAAAGCAAGGAAAAACTTTGAAGTGCCTTCGATCTGATCGAGGGGGCGAGTATGTCGATATTGAGTTCAAAGATTATTTGCTAGAGCATGGCATTTTATGCCAACTCACAGCACCTGGCACACCTCAGCAAAACGGTGTTGCTGAAAGGAGAAACCACAATTTTGCTTGATATGGTAAGGACTATGATGAGCTATGCTTCGCTGCCAAATATGTTCTGGGGATATGCATTGCAAACGGCGACTTACATTTTGAATGCAGTTCCATCTAAGTCAATCCAAAAGACACCACTATAATTGTGGAATGGCAGTAAAGTAAGTTTACGCCATTTTCGCATTTGGGGTTGTCCAGCACATGTGCTGAAAGGAAAGACTGGAAAGTTTCATCCACGTTCAGAAGTGTGTCTGTTCGTTCGGTATCCTAAAGGAACTAGAGGAGGTTTGTTTTATGATCCGCAAGAAAAGAAAGTAATAGTGTCAACCAATGTTGTCTTTCTCGAGCATGATTATATGGACAACTTCCAACCTCGAAGTAAGATTGTACTCGAGGAGTTACTTTCTGATGAGATCAGACCACTATCAACAAGAGTTGTTGAAGAAACCTCTGAAAATACCACTATACCTAATCAGAATGTCGTGTCACCTCGACGCAGTGGGAGGGTGATTAGACCACCAATCCCCTACCGTCAAATCGAAGAGGCAAACGTTGTTGTCTCCGATGGGATAGATGATGATCCATTGTCATTTAAACATGCAATGGAGGATTCTGATAAAGAGAAGTGGCTTGAGGCTATGAACCAAGAAATGGAGTCAATGTACTCCAACACTGTCTGGGTTCTTGTAGATCCACCTGAAGAAGTCAAGCCCATTGGGTGCAAATGGATCTACAAGAGAAAGAAGGGTGTGGATGGGAAAGTGGAGACTTTCAAAGCAAGGCTAGTGGCTAAGGGTTTTACCCAAAAGGAGGGAGTCGACTACGAGGAGACTTTCTCGCATGTAGTAATGCTCAAATCCATTCGCATACTCCTTTCAATTGTAGCATGTCTTGATTATGAGATATGGCAAATGGATGTCAAGATAGCCTTTTTGAATGGTCATCTAGACGAAGAAATCTACATGCAACAACCAGAGGGTTTCGTAGTTAAAGGCCAAGAGTATAAATTCTGCAAATTGCTTAGATCCATCTATGGATTAGAGCAAGCCTCTAGGTCATGGAACCATAGATTTGATGAGACAATCAAGTCCTTTGGGTTTGACCGAAGCTTTGATGATCCTTGTGTTTACAAGAAAATCAAGGATGGTAAAGTGGCATTTTTAGTGCTTTACGTAGATGACATTCTACTCATTGGGAATGATGTAGATATGTTATCTGCAGTCAAAGGTTGGCTAGCCAAGCAATTCCAAATGAAGGATTTGGGAGAAGCGAATTATGTTCTTGGAATTCGAATTGTTGGAGATCGTAAGAACAAATTATTGGCATTGTCTCAAGCTTCTTATATTGATAAGATGTTGTTGCGTTATAGAATGCAAGATTCCAAGAAGGGTTACCTACCAACCCGACATGGAGTTTTCCTCTCCAAGGATCAGTGTCCTAAGACACCGCAAGAAGAAGAGGACATGAGTCGCATACCCTATCCCTCTGTAGTAGGCGGCCTAATGTATGTTATGTTGTGTACTAGGCCCGACATTTGTTATGCGATAGGGATAGTCAGTCGTTATCAATCTAACCCAGGGATTGATCATTGGATAGCAGTCAAGAGCATTCTTAAATATCTTCGGAGAACGAGAGATTATATGCTAGTCTATTCGGGTGATGACCTTAAAATAAATGGTTACACTGATTCTAACTTTCAGGTAGACAAGGATACTCGAAAGTCAAGATCCGGGTCAGTGTTTACTCTTGGTGGCGGCGCTATAGTCTGGAGGAGCAATATGAAATCCAACACCGCGGACTCCACTATGGAGGCTAAGTACATAGCAGCTTCAGAAGCTGCTAAGAAAGCAGTATGGCTAAAGAAGTTTCTTTCTGATTTGGAAGTTGTTCCAAATATGGATAGGCCACTCACTTTGTATTGTGACAATAGTGGAGCAGTGGCCAATTCTAAAGAACCTCGAAGTCACAAGAGGTCAAAGCATATAGAACGGAAGTACCATCTGATTCGGGAGATAGTACAAAGGGGCGACGTCTCAATTCTCAAGATTGCTTCTACCGACAACCTTGCTGATCCGTTCACCAAAACTTTGTGTGCCAAAGTGTTTGACAGACACATGCATAATCTTGGACTAAGAGACATGTCTCATTTGCTTTAGGGCTAGTGGGAGATTGTTAGTGATAGTGCCCTTAAAGCAATTTTGAATTGTTTTTTGGATTATTTATATATGCGACATTTATTTATGAACACTTGTGCTTATTGTATGCATTTTATTAAACATCATAGAAAATCTCTAGTTTATCTATTATAACCATAATCTTAGTATATGAGTGTTATATACAAGAGGATTAAGATTGTGGAGAATAAACTTAAAATTAAGTCCGTGATGATATTAATTAAAGTATGAGATCTTTAATTAAAACATCACTAATGCGGCCCAAAATATTTTGAATGTGACCGTCTTATCCGGACCGTCGATGTAGAGTCATCTTAGTGGGGGCATTTATATATGATTTGATCATATAGGACTTGGACCGATTTTATTTGTAATTTTCCAATAAACTTCGTTATAGAAATGGAAAATCAAATTAAATCTCTAGATGATCATATATAGATGGATCTTAATCCTGAGTGGTTACAGACTCAAATTTATTTCAGGGTGTTTCTTGATTTGCTCGTCTAAGTTTGTCTTTCGATGACATTCTCAGCACTTGCATTTTAGATTCACATTTGAATTAAATGGCTGGGAATATGAATTCACAGATACGAAATCCATTCCTTCTTACGAGAAGTAGAAAGACAGTTCTCTCATTTGTTAATTCTGGAACTGAGTGGTTTAAGATCTCTAATTTATAATCTAATTATAAATTAACCATTCGCTAGTGAATTAATGGTAAATGAGGAAAAGATGTAATTGAAGAGGTTAACGAATATTACCTAGCTTCAATTACGAATTTTCTATGGAGGATTAATCTATATGTAATGATTTAATCGATGGACTGCTCCATTTCGTAGAGTAAGATATTCTATATTTATAAGAGTGCAATTCCGAATTTATAGTAGAGTAATATCGGAGTTAATAAATTAAAGCATTTAATTATTCATTCGATTTATTTGAGTTTATAATTACAGGTCCATGGTTCCTGATTCTCTTTCCCTATTTAAACAGATTAGAATTAATATTTATATTCCTAAAGGCATATGAAAAATTGTTTTCCTGTTAATATATAAATATCAATTGATTCCGAGAATATCAGGTAACATACAATTTTAATTGTATTGAGAATTGAATAAATATGAGATATTTTGGATATTTATATAATTACTAATTAATAATTATATTGGATAATTATTAAGAAGTATAAAACTATTTGGATAGTTGGGATTGAGTTTGATATTGATAAGGCTACCATAACTGATTCCACAACTCACTTGAGGAATGAAACAAAAAAAAAACGGAAGGAAAAAGAGTCTCTCATTTTGCCTTGTGCACATCATGACAGTGAATAGGGAAGAGTTTTGGTGCATATGAAAGTGTTCACCAAAAACACTATTCATTAAGGACTCTCACCTATAAAGAGAAAAAAAGGGTATGCTGCCAAAGGTGTAGTTTTTTTTTATTTCCTCGGTTTTCATCAGAAGGTGACTAACAGTGAGTCAAATAAGATTTTGTGGTTCAGTTTGCTAGCCTCGTTTATTACTCGTTCAAAATAAGCTAGGAACTGAATAATATTATTTGAGTGCCCACACACTACAGTTAATTGGAAGGAACGAATTAGAAGTTCGTGGTGTCTACAAGCTTTCATGATTCGAAAGTTACAATCAAATAAAAAGAAATTGTCGTAACTGGTTATCTTCCTTTTTCCTTCCTTTAGTTAAATAAATTTAATACACATATTTATGATGTTCTTATATCATTGTTATTGATTTTTGAAATCCATCGCTTCCGCTTTCATTAGATTTGATTGAAAAGATGGATTTTATTTGACCGTATTCGATATGGGACTCGAATAATTTCCAATACTAAGTCGGTGTCACTATTGGCTTTGACATTAAATTACGGAAGAAACTAGTAAACTTTTAAGGAATAATTGCAGGTCGGTGTTATTTTCTAAAACTATAACCGATCCATTACTCTCTCTCTTTTTTTAACCAGAATTTACGATGCAAGCATCGAAATTTATGATGTGAGCATCGAAATTCGATTTGGTTCGCGATGCAAGCATCGTATTTGCGATGCATCGCCACGAAGGTACAAACATGGAGGAGGAAGATTTTGGAGCGAAAGGCAGTCACCTTCAAACACAGTAGAGGTGTGAAGTCTACATTTTTCGTCAACGAGGAGATTTTTCCCCGTTATCGGAGTCGAGTGCAAGATATACCCGCGAAGGAGGCCGGATTTCATTACGGCGGAGCAAGTCATTTGCGAATCCTTCATGAGACCATCAACGGGAAAGGGACCGACCTAACCAGAAAATCAATACTAAGATTTTTCTGCCCATTGTTTTTAGTTAAAAAAATATATATACATACCACTGTTCACAAAATATACATACTCGTTTGTGTTTAGTTTGCTTGTGTGTAGAGAAAGAGGGACATCCCTTTTTGGGGGATTCAAAAGTGGGGGTGACATAGGGGAGTGGGAGGGTATGTGAGTATTAATGGAGGGTCGCATAGAATTAATTATTTGGTGGATTGATTGGTATTAGTAAGGGGAGTCACTAAATGAGGAGAGAAAGACATTTAGTGGTAGAAATTGATTAGAGATTGGGAAAGACCGCAAACAGAGTCATCTTAATTTCCGATGCATGCATCGGATTGACGATGCATGCATCAAATTTACAATGCAAAAAATACCTATGCACATTTTCGATGCACAATTCGGGATTACCGATTCAAGAAATAAAATTGTGCTGCATAGACTTTTGAATTGCTATGCAGCGCGTGTCTAATTGAATTTTATTAAGGAATGGTTCGGAGGCTAAGTTACGAGGTGGGAAAGGGTTAGGCACCCAACTCACCCTTTCGGTCTAAAAATAGTTTTTGGCTTAAATATGCTTTTTTTATATTTATTTAACAATTGAAATAGAGAATTATATATATATATATATATATATATATATATATATATATATATATATATATATATATATATATATATATATATATATATATAAGGAAATTATTGCAAACTTACAACAACCTCCTTCCTGGAGTTACAAATACATTTATAAAATTTAGGCCATAACAATGGCTCTTTTTAGTGCTATTATAGAATTTTGGGAAGCGTAGCCTATCTCTTGAAGCGTGGGGGTTTTCTCTCGTACCAACTAGCTTTTGGCAGGTTCTAGGGTGTGCTCGCTCTGTCCTTCAGGGAGAGGGAGCCTTTTTTTTTGCTGCTTTGCTGCTGCGGGGATTTGGGTAGAGTGACTGCTTCTGAAAGTTGCTTTTCGCCTCGAGATCTGGGTAGCACAACTACTTGCTTTTACTGCTTTTGCTTGTTTGTTGGCATCAGAAATCGGGCAGAGCAATTGCTTATTTTTTACTGATTTGACGTTTAGATTTGAGCAGGGCAACTGTTCTTTTTGGGAGTTTTGGACATGTGGAATAGAGCGGAATCCTAACAGGATAACTAGGTTTCACTTTGGCCGGTGGGTTTTAGTGTTTGGGGGAGATTTGGCGGAGCTTCGGGGCTAGAGGGAGAAATTCCTCAGCGTTATCTCGGGAGTGTTTTCACAAACTGCACAGTGAAATTGTGTGAATTCTGGGTGCCGGATGCCTTTATTTATAGGCAAGAATCCTGACTTTCTTCGTGATTAAGTATCATCTACTGAGTTTTAATGGCTTGTACGCGTGCTGAGAGAGTTGCACCTTACGCAAAAGGCTATAGTGCAAGAGGCACTATTAGGTGTTGCCCATGAGGGTTGCTGGCGCGGCGCCAAGAGGGGCTGTGGGCGGCGCCCACAACTCTTTTTCTTTCAATTTTTGGCACTTTGGCCCCTGCAATTTACTGTTCATGTATCCTTTTATTTCTTTTGCATCTTTTGCATTCAAAACCCTGTAACTTGACAGTTGTTAGTCCTTTTAACAGGTCTTGATATTTTATGTCATGTTATATATCAATGGTATGAAATTGAGGTGTTTACAGTTATAAAATTGATATTGGTTTAAAAAGCTTTTAGATGATGTATCTCATATTGATTACAAACAAATGTATCTCACGTTATTTAGAAATGAGTATTGGTTATAAAAGTCATTAGATAAAAACATTTTTTGTATTACCAATAGAAAATATGTATCCATATTGCTTAGAAATGAATGTTGAAGTTCTTCGTGGGAACAAGGGGTTTGAATGGACACCTGAATGCCAGAAGGCCTTCAAGCAGCTAGTGAAATACCTGGGGAGTCCTCCATTGCTAAGTAGCCCAGTTTTAGGGGAGAAGTTGTTCGTGTACTTAGCGGCTACTGAGCAGGCGGTAGCAGCTGTCTTAATTAGGGAAGAATGTAACATTCAGAAGCCTGTTTATTATGTTTCAAAAGCCCTCACTGATGTAGAGGGTAGATATTTCAATGCAGAAAAGTGAGCTTATTCGCTTGTTGTTGCTGCTCGAAAGTTGCGAGCTTATTTTTCTACACATTCAATTGTCGTGTACACGAACATGCCGCTAAGAAAGATTTTGCACAAGCCAGACACTTCTGGTCGTCTACTCACTTGGTCGATCGAGTTAACCGAGTTTGATATTGATTATCAACCTCGGCGAGCAATTAAGGCACATGCCTTAGCAGACTTTGTGGCTGAGACAAGCTTCAAGGATTCTGGCGAGGAGGAAGCATCGTCCAAAACAACATCGGCGAGTATCCCGAGTCCAAAACCCCGACCATAGTATTGTTGGGAGTTACATGTTGACGGCTCGGCTAGAAGGTTTGGAAGTGGAGCCGGGCTAGTACTAGTCCCACCCGAGCAGGATGTAGAATTAGAGAAAGCATTACGCTTTAAGTTTCCAGCTTCTAACAATCAGGCTGAATATGAAGCGTTGATCGCAGGGCTGGAGCTCGCGCAGGATGTAGGAGTGCGTGAAGTGATTGTGTATTGTGATTCCCAGTTGGTAGTAAACCAAGTCAGAGGCGATTATGTGGTTCATCATCCGGTCCTGGTTCGTTATTGCATGATGGTGAAGGAGATTTTAAAAGATTTTGATTACTGGGAATTGGTGCGAGTTGCTCGTGAGGATAACATGCGAGCTGATTATTTGTCCAAGATGGCTGAAGATGAAATTCAGTCTTTGCATCCGGGAGTTGTGATCGTGCATTTGGAAGTTCCTGCTATAGAAAAGGAGGTGATCGATCATGGACATTGAGCCAGCTTCAAAATGTTGGATAGATGATCTCAAGGCTTACATCGAGCAAGGAACATTACCCGAGGACATGAAAGAAGCTAGAACTATTCAGAAGCGATCATGCCGATATGTTATCTTGGACAATATATACTTTACAGGCGATCTTACTCCCTGCCTCTGTTGAGATGTGTGCGACCAGAAATGACTGAAGGTATTTTGGGAGAAATACATGAAGCCAAATGTGGAGGTCATCCTGGTAAAAGATCATTCACAGAAAAAGTTTTGGCAGCTGGGTTTTATTTGATAACTTTGAGGCGAGATGCTAAAATGTATGTTCGTCGGTGTGACAAGTGTCAGCACTATGCAGACATACCACGATTGCCGTCTACCGAGCAGACTCCTGTTGTAGCTTCGTGGCCATTCGATATGTGGAGGATAGATCTAGTTGGCCCATTTCCTATGGCTCGATCAAAGTTCAAGTACGCAGTGGTCGCTGTAGATTACTTTACTAAGTGGGTGGAAGCTAAGCCTCTGGCGACCATTAGTGAAGTTAATGTCATTGATTTTGTTCACGAGCATATATGGTGTCGGTTTTGTGTTCTGCGAGCAATTGTGTCCGATCATGGATAAGGCAGGCAGATGGGTAGATGAGCTGCCTTCAGCTTTGTGGGCGGTTAGAACAACAGTCAAGGGTCCAACGGGAGAGACAGCTTTTTCCATGGCTTATGGGTCTGAGGCTTTGGCTCCCGTAGAAATGTATCTGCCTACTCATAGAGTTTTGCATTACAATGCTGAGTCCAATAGTGCAGCTCGGGCAGTCGACCTGGATCTGTTGGAGGAAAAACGGTTGGAGGCTAAGATGAGAATGGCCAATTACAAGCAGCGAGCAAAGGCCCACCACGATAAAAGAGTTCGTGGTCGGTCATTTGCTGTGGGCGATTGGGTCCTTCGTAAGATTGAGGCAACAGGTCATCGAGCTGAGTGGGGGAAGCTTTCACCAAATTGGGAAGGGCCTTTTCAGATTGTTAGAATTGTTAAAGAAGGCACTTATATGTTACGAACAGAGGATGGAGACGAGCTGAAACATCCATGGCATGCAGATCACTTGAAGAAATATTATTGGTGATTGGTATTGACAGTATGTAATTCTTTGTTCTTCATTCTATGGCAAGTAATAATGGCAAAACTCAATTATGCTTTCAATTTTATTTTGAAAGTTGGTGTTTGAGTCAATTGTTTTTGTTTTTCTCGATTATTCTCTTTGGCGAGCACGAGATTATTCCTGCTCGCCCAAAGGGTTGGTGTTCGAGTTAAGTGTTTTCCTCGATTATTCTCTTTTTTCGAGCATAAAGGGGTTTTATGCTCGTGAAAAGAGTTGGTGTTCGAGATGGTTGTTTTCCCTGTTCTCGATTATTCTCTTTTACGAGCATAGAGAGGTTTATGCTCGTAAAAAGAGTTGGTGTTCGAGTGGGACTGCTTGTTTACTTGTGATTTCTTTCTCGTGAGAAAAGTTTTCCCTTGCTCGGAAAGAAGTTGGACATTTAAAACAATACTTTTGATTAAACAAATGTGCATGGTGGAATTAAAAGGCATTCATCCAAAGAGAGAAAGCGAGTAGCAAAATATTACGCACATAGAAGTAAATTGTTTTGGAATCTTAGGCACAAAGGCCATGAAAGTATCTAAGAGTCGTAAGGGTTTGGTTGGTTGGAGCTTGAAAGGTGATTGGAAATGGTCTGATTGGGGGGGCTTCGCTCTTCAAGATTGATCACTCACTTCATTGTCTGCATCACGGCTGGGGGACAAGTTTTGATTCTCTTGGTTTCCTCCCCACCATATTTGAGACATTAATTCAGCGCAATGGTCTGCAGATTGGGGGAGGGTCCAAGCGTCCAACCCTTTTCACATCTAACTTCGGCTAAGGAGTTGAGCTCGAGTCCACAATCTAGGAACTAAAGCATGTCCGAGCGAGCCGGAGCAGAAGGGGTGTTGGTCCCCTGTGGCAAGTGCAGGCTGAGTTCAAGTTCGGCCGCAAGCTAATTGGCGTAGGATATGGTTGACTCCTGCAAGAAAAAAGGATACGCTTCTTCTCGGCAGCGCAGAAGTCTTGAGTTCTTATACTCGGTGATAAGA
>CM028380.1:152981915-153010503 GCA_013146195.2 Codonopsis lanceolata
ACTAGTAAGGTTCACGTGCGTTGCGTGGTTAACGCACGTGGTGTTAATGGTTTTTTAAAGTGATTTGCCAGTTTCTTAACTTTTTTGTTTACTTTTAATTATTGGATTCTTTTTGTGTTTTAATCTTTATAGTTTTAAGACTTATAAATTATGTTGTTGTGTGTTTAGGTTTTTCGATATTTTGTTTTTCGGTAATTTATAATGTAAGCTTTTAGTCATTATATTGCAACTTATCCTACACGTTTGTCTTTTTTATTGGTTATTTTTAAATCTTTTTTTAATACCAAACATGAATTCATTCACTTTTATCGGTGTTGGAATTGAAAACAATTCAAGCTTACTTTCTTAGATAAACACATTGTTGTTGGAGACTTAGCTTATGTCGTTTATGAAATTTATGACTCTCTTTGAAAAATAATAAATTGTTTTATAGAAATCAAACTGACAATCCCAAAATATATACATACACTCTAAAATACAAAATTCACTCAGAGTATCTATAAAGTTTCATTTTACCACCCAACCTAACTTTTGTGTCATTTTCATATGTCTTTATATAAGTTTTTTTCTAGTTTGCCCCTAGACACTACTAAGGTTACCAATATGACGTTAAGGTGAACATGGTATTTCACGTGAAGAACATTTTGGTCATTTTTAACAATGTTTTATGTGCTTTTATTACCAAAAAAAAACTACATTTTCTTATTCTCCGACAACGCTTTCTCTGCTTCTTCTCCAACAATGACATCTTATTTAAATTTTAAGTGAGATAAAACTCAAGAGTGTCTAAATCTTTTATTCAAATTTTTATATAGAAAAATAAATAAAAATAGTGCAGAATCATATCAGAGAGAGATAAAACACAAGAAGAGGATCACATTCAGGTGTCAAGGCCGCCATGAATAAGACCCTACAAAAAATTAAAGTTGTCGCAGCTGCCGATGTTAAATGACCAAGCCACAAACACAATATATAAGCATACACGATGAATTTCAAAGCTCATATTTGAATTCATCACAGATGCATACGACAATGATGAGGCACGTCATGATTCAATCCATCTTCATCGTCCCTAGCTTAAACTCCAACAAATTTCTCCTTGGCACCATTGATATGGTTTATGGTTTGAATTGAGCAAATTCTCGATCTTAAACATTATTCGCTACCATTTTTATCACTACGATTACCACACGTTACATCACAATCACCAAATTTGATATGGAATATGGAAATGCTACAAAATTACGTTGAGGGCCAAAGTGGATTTGGTGGATATCTTAGGGGACAATGTGTATTTTGGACTAATTTTGATGGGGCAAACATATGATTAGCCCCCAAAATTACACACTAAATCTCACATTTGACCTCAACCTACGAAGTGTCCCACTTTCATACCTTATTTTTCTATTTGTCCCACTTTACTCCCTCCGTCTATGGGTGTTAAAAATAGTAACGTCTGAGGAAAATGATATGTGCATGTCACATGAATATTATTTTGATCATTTGCTTTGGGGTGGAAAATAAGATTTAGTTATAACTTTATTATATAATTAACCATTTAGTATTTAAAAATGTTTTTAAATAATTGTTTCAATAATTCAAAAATAATTATATGACCAAATTACAATTTCCCCCAAGGTATCCACCAAATCGTATAATGTACCCCAACCTAAGGTTTGTTCCATAATGATATCTGACGTTACATTTTTTTCCATTTTCCAACCTATCCGTGATGGACGCTAGAATATTCACGTTAAATAGCACATGGTCTTCCACGTGCGGGGTAAAAATGACATTTGCATTATCTGCTTTAGGGATAAATGTATTAAAAGTAAAAAAACTCTAATCTCACACACTCTCCTTCCCTCTTCTCCCGGTGCAAGTGCCCATCTCTCGCTCCACCAAAATAGCCGCCATCTCCAAATTTAAACCCTTCCCACTTCGGTCACGCCTATCACAACTTTGGCGCCGTCCTTCTTCGATTCTAGCCAAACTCCATCTCTGATCTTCCTCATTCTATCTCATGCAAAACTCCCACCTAAAGTAGAAATCAGAGGGTATATACTATACTTACTAAAAACCCTAGTAAAAACATGCGATTAACAAAAAACACATAACCCTTATCGACGAATTCATCGGAAAGAGAGACGAGCTTGAATGCAGAGAAATGGTAAGGAAAATGCTAACCTTAAAACTAATTATACTACATTCCTTACAACTATGCTTTGAAGAAGTGCAAAATTGTTTTAAACAAAGACATTTTTGCGCTTGAAGGTTTAGTAGTAAGTAAAATTATAAAATTAGTTGTAAGACTTGCAATGTTGTTATTTTAATTTGTCTCATAATTAAATTTAGAATTTATACACTCATCACCATTACCACCACTATCACCTCAAATAACACTATTAGCCTAGAAATCATTTTTTGTTATTATTTTATCTTATTTCTTTGTTTAATTTCTTACTCATTTATTTAATGTCGTATTCCACATAAATCACCACTTTCATGCTTAAAATCGCCCCCACCACTACCAGCATCCCTGCATACGCGGTCACAGCTATCACCACCACCAAGAAACATGTCCACCTTGCCTTGCTAAAATGGAAAATTAACATATCTTTAGCTTCTGTTAAGTGGAACTACTTTCTTTAAACGACTTTCCTATCGATTCTAACTTAATTTCTTCTCTAACAAAACGCACAGATTTGTCAACTAAGTTCTCTATTTTTCTTTATCTTCTTGACATTATATCACATTTCCTTAACACGTTTCTCTTAGCTTATTCATACGCAATTACTAAGCACGCTATAGATTTACGTAATATCTCGATTCTCACCGACCAATGTATTATTATAGTTACAATTTTTCATATACCTCTAATAATGTCATTCCCAACATATGATGTCTCACTTTCCTACATGTTTTTTCTATTTGTCCTCTCCCGTCTATGGACATTAAAAATAGTGATGGAAAATTGTGTGCATGAGGATTATTTTGGTCATATTGCTTATGACGCAACGTGGGATTTGTTATAATTTCATCATTTAGTTTTCCATTTAATATTTAAAATATTTTTTAATTAAAAAATAATTATTTAAATAATCTAAAATTAGTTATACTTTGTCTGATATTTAAATTCAACGTTAAAAAATGCATTACTCCAAAAAATGAAATTTAAAATTTATTTTTTAGCCCTCACTTTCTTTCGTCAACCCCATCATTTAGAAACTCACCACCACCACCACTAACACCTCAAATTTTACCATTAGTTCAAAATTTAATTTTTTTTATTTGATTTTATTTCCTTTTCTAATTTCTTACTCTTTCCTTCGAAGTACCAATTTGGAAAACCCATCAATGATAGACACACCACCACCACAACCTTAAATTTCACTTTTTACAAAGTCAAATTCATTTTTTTTGAATTTTCAAACTTTCAAATTGAATCTGAAACCCATATGGATATTTGAAAATTTGATGATTAGGAAATCTCACAACGATGTATTTCATCTAATCCACTACTGTCATCCCTAAAATTACTATCACCACAACCTTTAACACCATCATCCATGCGGTCGTAAGCACTTCCATCACCATCACCAAGAAACACATTCACCTCGCCTTATTAAAATAGAAACATAGAATCTCTTTAGCTTCTGATTAGTCGGACTTTTTTCTCGAACGTCTCTCATTTCTTACCTCCTATACACTTTCGGTGTCAAATTACTAAGTAAGGAGAGAATCTAATTTAGGATGGAGTTACTTGAAAGGATGTTGATTGGTGACAATTTCTTTCAATTAAAGGAGAGTTGTGGTAGAAGAAAAGAAAGTTGATAGCCAGGAGAGGGGAATAGAGAGATTCTCACACGTAACTACTCCGAGTTCTATGAAAAGGAGCAAGCAAGACCAAAAGAGGTTAGAGGTTTGGAACCCTGTTATGGGAAGAAGTAAAATATTTTAAACCTAGTTATTTGTGCTTACTAACAGTGGTTTGTTTGTAATATTTATAAGTTAGAAGCAGTGTGATAGTTTTTAAGGTTGCTTGTAGTAGTCTGAAAATTCAAAGAAGTAAATTATAGATTTTGGCTTTCTTTTGTAACAAAACGCACGAATTCATCAATTGGTTCTTCATTTTCTTCATCTTATTGACATTATGACACATTTTCTTAACTCACAAATCTCTTAGCTTATTCATGGATAATAGCTAAAGACGCTACATATTTTTGCTTAATATCTTGATACTTACTAACAAATATATTATTATTGTAACATTTTTTTATTTACTTCTATAATGTCTTTACTGAGTAAAACCATAATATTTAAGAATGTAATATCATATTATTTTTTAGTTTAAAATAAATTTTTAGTCTCTCGACTGAGTAAGAGTATTTTTGTTATTTTAGAAAATATTGGACGACATTTGTAACTATAATGGTAGGAGGGGGAAACTGATAAGAAAGTAAAAATACAAGATGAAATAAATAAAATTCAAAACTGTAGGACCTAACTTTAAAACATGAACAAGTCAAGGGATGAAATTATTATTTGATTATTAATGGAATTAATTAGTCTGTGATAAATTTACTTGTTTGACCTTAATTAATGATAGATGATTTATTATATTTGAGGCTATTTTTGTCCAAACATTATTTGTTGTCATGGTAAATTTACTTGTTTTGTCCTTAATTAAATGATGGGTGGTTTTTTGGTGAAGGGTTATTTTTGTCCATCTATTAAATTGTAAGAAACAAGCTTGACTTTTATAGTAAGAGAGATTGTTTACATAATATGATATCATAACTCATGATTTGACAAGAACAAAGATTCAAATATTCCCGCTTGTATTTATCTTAACAATATTAGAAATAATACGTATTGATCCTATATAAAAGTGCACATCTCTCCACATAAAGTTTTGTGGAAGAGTGTTAAAACATAAAATATAAATCATATATGATATACATTGTTGTTATTTTGTCTAACTTAAGTTTTTATATGAGTAGACTCTTAACATATATCTCACATTCTGTTTCGTTTTCCAAAGTTAGAATAAAAATCCGTAGGTCTTTTACTTTACTTGACAAAGGATTTGAAGAGATGTTTAGAATAAAACTTCTTCTTCTTACGACTGATTTAGTCCGACCCTGACTGCCGTCTATAGCAATTTTGAGGGAAAATTAATAAGTTTACCCTTCATTCCAATAATTTAGAACGTAACAAATAACTAAGATTCGTAGCCATCAACCTAGCTAGCTCTTTGATAGTGTGCGCCCGGGTGCCCAAGCATACATCTCCGACGGCAGGTTACCGTTAGTAAGCAAGTTTTGTGGCGGCATCCCGTATAAATCCGAAACATGATCAATGTGATGATTCTGACGACTATTGATCAGCGAATAACGCTGATTGGTGGCTGCCGCTGCTGCTGCTGTGACTGCTTCCTCATGTTCATCGTCCAACGGCAACCGATCAAAGGTAGCATTCATGAAAGTCACTGCCATGATCACAATGGGTCCGGAAGCTATAAGCGTTCCCACTACGCCCCCACCCACGACCTGGCCTTGTGCACCGGCTAAGTATATGGTAAGGCCGGTGATGCCTGGGGGCGCCGGTGGAGGCAAGATCGATCCAAGCAGCGACAGAATCTCAAACCGGCCGTGAAGGGTGACGATGGACCCCCCAGACCCGGACGATGATGCTTGGCGCAATGTGACATTTGTTACGCAGCCAGTTGCACTAAGCACACAGATCCCACGTTGCTTTCTCCTAGCAAAAGTTGCTAAGCTGTCGCTCACATCACAGCCCGAGCTAACCTCCATTGCATGGGCTCGGAGTGTATTAGCACTGTCTCGGGTTATGATAATCGGAGGCTTGGGCTTGTTCTTGGATCCTGCTGGTCTGCCACGAGGCCTTCGTGCTGCTGAAGACAGAGCCATGCTAGTTTTGGATCCCTCTGTCATTTCTGAACAGTTAATTTTTGTAACCGGAGAAGTCGCTATGCCGGTGTTTAAGTAGGGAAGATTGAAGCCATAAAATAATGATAGTAACTCAAAAGAATGGTAGAAAGATTAGGAGAAGGTTAAGTAACACCAACCCAAATGAGATATTTATATATGCAATCTTCTTATTTCCTAACTTTCAACAGATTTTCTTCTCATGTCAATTGCCTTTCTCACCAAATACCCAAATCTATATCTATTTATGTTATTCTAAAGTGATTTTGTAGCATATCTCAACGTTCATCTAGTGCAAATAAATTGCAGTATAGTTTTCCAGCCTCCCCGAAAACATAATTGAAATGCGGTGAAATTAAGAGCGGGAAACACAGATGAAAAAACATGGGATAAATTGTGAAGTACTATTACAATAAAACTCAGATCGAAGGCGAGTTTATATATTTAATACCCCATCCTACATCTTAACGTGTGACTTGAATGTGGTTTATAAAGCGATCACCTACTACTAAAAGCCACTGGCCGGTGGCGGATGTATGGATATTTTGTGGTGTCACCTGACACCACATAACTCAATTTTTTTTTTAATTATTAAAATCTATAGTTACAAACTCTTTCTTTTTCTAGGATATTTGATTTGGGGTTGATTTTAGTGATGAGTATGATGAATTGAAGTAGAATACAGGCGATGGAGGCTAAGTTAAGTTTATATTGGAACCATAGGTAAAATACTAAATTAATTCACTTTGGTTTCTTTATCTTTATCTTCATCTTCATTGTTATGGGTTTAATAGATAGTTTGTAAATTAGATGAGTTTGTCAATTGGAGCAAAAATTCAGCTTTCATTTTTCATTTATTATTAAATTCGAATTTAAAGTAGATAAAATTGGTTATTATATAAGTTGTATTTTGTTTGCATAGATTTTCACTTGAAGTAGACAAATTGGGGAAAACTTTGAAGGATTATCAATTTTTTAATGAATATCTTGTACGTTTTACTGAAAAATATTTGTTTAGAAGCATTATAAATGATGATGTAATTAAACGTTTTCAAAGTATGAAAATAGATAAGGAACAATTATGATTTCTAAGCTTTGTATTATACTAAACTATTGTTAAATTTCTAACCCATCAGTATTCATTTTTGCCAAAAAGTGATGGTTGCAAGCTTATATGAGTTAAAATAGATTGTGACAACACTTAACAAAAATCATAGATCCGCCACCATGGACCAACAAAACTTTTGGGTAGGCTTTTGGTACACTTGAGGTAGCCCTAGGTGACCCAAGGTAGCTCGCACTTAATTAGTGAGCCTGGTACTTAGTGGGTAAATGTGAACTACACGTAACGGACGCTTTCGGTCTAAAGGTGTTACAATATATGATAGAGCGAAATTCGGCCCGATCTCTTTTTCAAAAATTTCAATCGCTCAAGTTTATCATTTTATTTTAAGCGAAAATACATATTTGGAGGCAAGAAAACTACGATATCGTTAATGAATCGAACACACACGCAAGGTATCAGTGCATCAATATGTAATCGCGATGCACTGATCAAAATACAATTTGTGCCTCGCGATTCAAAATGTTCATTAGGATTTTTTGCATCGTCGATTTGGCATCGTGATGCACAAATCAAATCCAATTTGTCTATCAGGATTTTTTGTATCGGGAAACCAATTTGTGAACCGGGAATCTAATTTCTACATCGCAAATTAAATTTGTACATCGCGATTCAAATTGATGCATTAATTTCTGAAGAACAAATTGATGCATCGCGATGCGCTGGATAAATGATCCTCAACGCGCCTCTGACTTATTAATGGCATAGTCGTCTTTTTGCTCCTAAAAATGTATTTTCCGAATAAAAAACATAGGGGACTTGAGCGTTTAAAACTTTGTAAATGGGATCGACACGCAATATATATATATATATATATATATATATATATATATATATATATATATATATATATATATATATAAGCTAGGTAGTCTAAAATAGGTAAAATCTTGTCAAAATGCACTTTCCAAAAAAGGAAAGTCATCTTTAATAAGTATTGTTATAGAATAGGTAGTGTTGGTCCACAACGATGCTCAAATAGGCTAGAGGGGAGGTGAAAATCCTATGATGCTAGTTGAAAAGTTTTCTTTTTGTATTCACAAAGTGTAGGTTTTAAGGGCATAGGCAGTTGGCACAACGAGCATGTCTGCTGGCAGTACTAAACAACAGACTTGCTCTTAGCAGAATAATGAACTCTACTGACGAATTGCAAATAAGTTAAAAAGCATGGTTAAAGTGTTTTAGCAGCGAAAATTGTAAGACTTCGATTTAATGAGGAATTTTTAAGTGGCTGTACACGAATATATGTTCAAAACAACAACACACTTAATCTTTCTTTCAAATGCAGGTTTAGGAAGTCATGCGAGAATAACTTTTCAAATGATTAATCGATTTATAAAAGCTCATAGAGGAGTTAAGGTTGAATATGGAATGATAAACAATGTGAAAGAACATCTGAAATTTATTCAAAGATAAATTTACAGAATACATCAACCTAGACTCTCTATGTGTTTTCTACCCTCGTCGTTCCAAACCTTAATCCTTAATTACTTAATTATCCATAAAGGAATTTATTGAGTAAAGAGAGCAGTTGGAGACGACAATGAGGAACAAATATGAGAAGACAATTTTAAGGGTCGTACAGATAAAAAAAATATATTAACGACTAAGAGCTGAGCACTCGACTTCCTATGATGATCGATTATTGAACAATCAACATCATTTGTATAGAAATACAAATAAGAAGATATGAATGCAATATTTAAAAGCAACTTTTCATCTTCTTGGGCATGATCTGAAAATCTATCTTCAAATCGATTTGAAGTGTTTATCCACTAACTTTAGGAATGAAGTCCTGAAGCTCTGTTAGAGGCTAAGATCTTCGAAGAAGGCTAAAGAACTCAAATCAAAAACTGGGTTCTTGACCAAGACACCGATCTCTGTCTTTAGAAATTTTTGATCTCTCCGTCTGCTCTAATCCTTTTCTTCTTAGCAATCCACTGAGAGTGTTTTGCTAAGGTTTGGTTTCGTTCACTGCAAGCAACTGTGGAGATCCGAGAATCGTTGTTTGAAGACGATCTCGTTGTAGATCTCACAGTTTTGTTGAACAGAGTCTTGTTGTAGATTTCTCTTTGATCTCAATCGAGTATCTGCGTCTGCATACTCGTTTCGTGTATATATTGAAGGAGAAAGATGATTTCTTTTATAGACAGGGGTCTTTTTGATCGTTGAGAGATGATAATAGATTTTATATCCGTTGAAATGGATTTGTCGTTGAAGACTGTTGGATAAAGATCTTATTCACCAAATCTTTGACTGTTGGATAAAAGCTTTGTTCTGTAGATCCTGGAACTATTGCCTATCAGACTGTATTGATAAGTATCTGAAAAGTGAGTCTGAATCATACTGCACAGTCACGTGGTTTGTCCAATAAAACAGATTCTTTTGACTTTTCGAACCACGTGTAGAGAGAGAAGATCTTGTAGTGTCACAGTCGTCAGGCTTCATAAAGATCAGAGTGGCTTTTTTGAGGCTTGAACATTTTTGTCTCTTCTTGATCTCGTTCAGTCTTGTCTCTTAGTAGCATGTGCAAAACTAAGTCTGCTGGTGAGATGTTCAGTCCAGAAGAGTGAGTCTTCTGTAAGAGAGGATTGTTGGCTACTGGCATAAACAATCAAACCGTAGCATGTCTGTTAGTGGTGAGTCTTCAAAATATTCTTTAGCGCTCATGACAAGTCTGCTGGTGACAAGTCGTATGAAGGCTTTTCACGCTTTCGCATGTCTGTTGGTGCTATTGCATATGAATTGCTAGTCTATTGATCATCATTAAGAAGGTAGGATTAGATCATGACATACCTAATCTAAGACCTATGTGATGTCAAACAAGTTGTTACTCTAATCGGTACGGAGACCTTTTACCACTTGTTATGACACACGATAATGGGAACAAGCAAATCAAAACATTCAAATATGCAAGAAGATAAGTTACTCATCAACAAGCATATTCCAACAATCTCCTCCTATTTGGTTGGAACCATTACAAGATGACATACACAAAGCACTGAATCATTTACCAAGACATAGAAATAACATGCCCATAATGAATAATCATTTTATCTCAAGGCATGCCCTATGTTGATAATTACAAGAGCAATGGGCTTGAGTATAGTCAACTATTGCTATTACAGACTCGATAAATCAAAGTACTGAACATGTAAATCAATAGTGAAAAACATTTTAGATCACTTAGGATATTTAAAAATGTTTAATCAGGATCTAAAAAGTTTTTGGTTCCTTTCTTGCAT
Source organism: Codonopsis lanceolata (assembly GCA_013146195.2). Classification (NCBI taxonomy): domain Eukaryota; kingdom Viridiplantae; phylum Streptophyta; class Magnoliopsida; order Asterales; family Campanulaceae; genus Codonopsis; species Codonopsis lanceolata. The sequence continues at coordinate 152,992,235 of CM028380.1, forward strand.
AAAGATTTTTATATATGAAAGAGTGTTTTGGAAAGAAGGAATAAGAAATCCTTAAATAAGTATTTGTTCTGAAAACATTACAATAAGGATTGCTCGTGATACCATTTTTAGAAAGGATAATCATTTTCACGGAGAGACTGTTTTTAGAATAAATCATTTTTGAAAGTAGTCTTGGTATCATTATTAGAACAATATCTTTGCTAAAAATACGTTTTGAGAAAATCTTTTCTAACAACTGTTCTGAGGATGTTTTTGTAAAAACATTTTTGTGTTTTGTTGAAAAATATAAGATCTTTGTTGAAAGTAAGACTCAACAAGGATATTTTAAAAGGAATATTTTTCAACAAACGTGCCACAAAGGCTAAAAATGAATCACAAAGAATCATTTTTTTTTTGTTTTTTCTTTATTTTGAGGGTGAAGTTATCACATTAAGTGCTTCTTCCAAGGTAGTTTTGCAAGGGTGAGTGATCGATGTATTTTATACGTCGATTTTATATACTTCTATGACTTAAATTATGCTATTTCACGAGTCTTTTGAGTACTAATATATGTTTTCGGTGAGTTTTGTAAGTTTCAGGATTATTGTGAAAATACGCGAAACTCCAGGGTTTTAAGTGCAAATTACAAAGAAGAGAAAAATTGAAGAAAAAATAAAGACTGCACAAACTGGACACCTTGCGGACGCAAGGTGCCTCAGACCTTGCGACCGCAAGGTAGGCAGTATAGGCCCCCGAAGTCAGCAATCAAAGAATCAAAAGCCACCGTCTTGGGAGACCTTGCGGACAAGGTATCCAAAGACCTGCGACCGCAAGGTAGGCAGAATGCAACCTGTTCGGATTTTCACACAGTCATCCGATCCAATCACAACTCCCGAGTATATATAGAAGCCAGATGCCGAGCCTAAGCATAAGGAGGACGGCTGGAAGCTCTCTTTACATAGATTTTAGGTAGTTTTAGATTGTATAACATAGTTAGGTTTTGTAATTTCAAGTATTGAAGATCAAATCATGTCTCCCATCATCTTCATGTGCTGTTCATCATCTATGATGAACTAAATCATCTCTAATCTAGGAGGTGGGAGGTAACTTGTATCGAATTTATGTTTTGATTTATATATATATGTCTATTCAATGCTTGTTGATTGTGTTGTTTATCAACCCCTATATTATTTTGCTTTGAACAAATGAATGTAATCGCAAATAATAAAGGCTTAGAGGTGCGGATAACCGCATGACCAAGTGCATATGTCGTACAATCGGCTCACCAACACAATAAATTGGACCTATCGAAGCACGAGAGTGATAAGTTAGGACCGAGTTCTTACATGATCTAGGTGACAGATAGATCATAAATCTAGGTGACAGACTAGATTGATAGTTCTGTGCTTAGGATATAGAATGGGTGAATTTTATGGGATGGAGGTGAACCAATTGTTCAACAGACTATATCTATTTTTAGTGAACGAACCCAAGACATTGAATGACATTTTATGAATTGAACATAAAGGAGATATAAGTGAAACCCGAATCCTAGATTTCCACTCACCATAAGATCTTCATATCTCGTTATTCTTGTCTAATTAGTTAAACATCTATAACTAGTAGATTAGAGTAGAATTAAACATAAAAACCCCCCTTAGGTTAATAATTTGCTATCTATAATCGCACTGTTCGTGATCACTTGACTCTGTGGGTTCGACCCTTGCTTCCGAGTCTATTCTATAATAGTCTTGTACACTTGCAAGGAAATAGATAAAATAAAACATCGATCAGTGAGTATGTCACAAATATTCATCCCTTGTTATGAACTTTCCTCCTTAGGATCATGAACTCTCCTCCTAAGGTTGTTGTTTCTCTATGTATTGGATAAATATGTCATAAACTCTCCTCTTTAATTCTATATTTATAACAAATATGTCATAACTCTCCTCCTTAATGGTTGCAAGCGAGAAGAAAGACAAGAGGGGAGAAAGGAAGTAGACAAAAGAGACTTTTGAGATTAGAAAAACTAAATTGACAAAGTATCAATTGAAAATGGGTTAATACATCTAATTGGAATCTCCAAAGCTTCCAGTAATAGAATCTATAGAATACGCTCTATCGATGTCAGAAAAAACTTCGATTGCCGAATAACTCACAGGATATCAGCAAGTCTCCGGTGGCAGGAAAGCGTTCATCCTCTTGGACAGTTGAAAGAATGGGCTGAAAGGAGCAAAGAAAGTGGATTATAATCCTAGCATATATACTTTTGAATACAAGACCCATACCCTCGTCTTCGCAAGATAGATCGACAGATGAGAGAGAAGACGACTCCAGACCAGTTGAGGTCGTGAGATTCAAGAATAGCAATGGTGTAGTTCCAAAGGCTTCTGGAGTCACTGCCTGAGCCTACTTCTTGAAATAGAAGGCATCGACTCAGAATTTCACCAACATAGTACACAACTAAGGGATATTTGTTAATACCCCATGTATTGTAGTCTTCTCGAGCCAGTTCTTTGGAGCCATGATTCGTTGACAGTAGAATCTACGAAAGAGTCCGGTCCTATAGAAGGAACCTGGAACACTCGTGACAGGCTTTCGGCATTGAGGACGACGTCAGTACCTCGAATGCAACCAATGAAACTCTTACCATCTCTAGCCAGTTACATCCTTAAATAAAATTCATCAACCAACCAAAAGTTGTAGAATTCTTCTCGAAATGTAAGAATGGAGATACGTCCAGAATTGTGAAGAAGGTCGATAATCTTCTCTCCAACAGTATTGTCGAGGAGAAATTGTTCCCCTTGAATCTTGTGACCTAGAATGTAGGACTAAAAGCCTATTCTAGTAACGAAGGAAGATTCAGTAGGAACAGGATAACCAGAGACGCTATTAGTAGATGAAGCTGCCATGAAGGGAGGTTTCTGAAGTAGATGGAGAAATTTGGCCAAACACCAGCTGTAGGAGAATTACCACAGTTAGGAAGAATTAAATATTTGGAACTTTCAAAGGACAGATTGATAGGAAGAAGACATTTAGCAAGAATCGTCGTTTAGGTATTCATTTCAGAGCAGTAATGACAGACATACGAAGCAGAGAAGTGATCATGTCAAAGCTCGAATTTGAATGGACATATATTTTTTGACAGCAGGGATTCATGATGAAGATATTAAGTCATTCTTCCCCTTGTTCAGACTCACTATCGCAGCCATGGTTCGTGATTTATTAAAAATACTTCCCAAACTCAAAAATTTATGAAAATTTACAGATCATTAGTTAACATACTCATGCACAACATATAATATTTTTAGGAAATTCCATAAAGTAGATTAGTACCAGTATATTTCGTAAAACAGCCCAAAATTAGGACTAAATCTATGAGGTTTCTTCCTAATTGGTGAAATCCTAAATTAGTCATCTCATTGAAGTTTCCAATTGCAAAAAGTCCATGTACATCAGCTGTTCCAAATCTTGTTTAGAACACTTTTAATGCTATACACAAACCCAATTTATTAAGTCTAGAGGGCAACCCCAAAATTTCCAGAATTTAACCCTAACATAAAAATTCTTTAAAGTTAACAATTGCAATGAATTCCTTCACAAGAATTACTCCTAAGCACAATTAGAATCACATTCATGCTTTACCCAAACCCAAATTAATAACTTAACAAAGCAGCACCATAATTTATAGATTTATAACTTGTTGAATTGGAAGTTTTTAGCATGGTAGAAGTCTTCCTAGACATGGCTACAACAACAATCATGAAGGGAGCATGCTAGTTTATTAAGTATACAAAATAGGGATTGAGTGCGTACCTTTAGCCTTAGATTAAATGGTTTCAAAAAAGAACAGTCGTAGATTAGAATACTAGAGATCAAGGGCTTCGATTTGATAGTCTAAACTCTTCGATCGGGTGGCCAGAGCTTTGGGAAATCAAGAAATAAACACTAATCTCACCTCCAATCACCCACACTCAAGCTCCACCATTGTTGAACACAAATATTTGATGTTAGGAGGTGTAATGAGTGGAGTTCTACATCCATGGTACACTATAAGAGGTGAGAGAGTGAGTGGGGCAAGTGTCAAGCTCTTATAGGTCAATTTTTAAGTGAGATTAAGTCCCTAATTGAGGACTTATTGCTAAAATTTTCACTTAGGCTTAATACACTCTAATTAAGGTCTTAGGGTCAGGTTTGGTGGAATTCATTAAGGGTCTCCAAGTAAATCTAATAAATAAGGCGAATGTCAAATTTCTGGAAATACCAAGAATAAGTTATTCAGTCAACTTCAAAAATACACATGTACTGAAATACAAGTCCAAAAACTACACATGATATCAAAGTCTAGTTTCTAACGCATCAAATGGATCTTAATTCCGAGTTGTCTATAAAAAACTATGACCAAATTACTACAGACCTATCATAGCCTAGGGTAATACACGTCACACCGAAAATTAAACACGAGCGTGTGCAAACGTTAACACAACTAAACCAAAATAATACCAAGTTAATCCCTAAGGTCCCCGTAGTCATCCAGGGCCAAACCTAGGGTCAAAATAATATTAGACGAGCAATACAGAAATAAACACAACGGTACGAACTCGTACGACAACACGATAACTAAAATCGCGAATCGGGGAATCAAACGTACGACGACAACTACTATGAACGTCGTGGCCACATGTAAACTTGTAAACATGGTTATTATGAATGTAAATGTATCCGAGCATGTACACAAAGACCTAAGATCTCTCAAAGGTCGCGAGCAAGAACGAAATACGTAAACGTTCTACCGAGTCAAGTACTTAAGGATTCGAGTTCTCATACTGAAAATCATTTTATGACAACCTGAAGTTGCATGCTGAGGCTGCGCTTCATTATGTTATGAGCTGAAGTTGCATGCCGAGGCCGACAATCATTTTATGACGACTTGAAGTTGCATGCTGAGGCCAAGCTTTATTATGTGACGAGCTAAAGTTGCATGCCGAGGCTGAGCCTCGAATTATTATTTCTCGCACCTGAGCACGCTACGCTCACGCCTATGCCTGAGCTGCATATTATATTTCATACCTGTGCATGTAGAGCTTTACATTATACTCCCCGCCCGAATTTACTTGGGGCTGAGCTCTATATTGTCCTCCCGCTCAAGTTTACTTGTGGTTGAGTTTTACACCGTGCCTACCTATGCTTATTCTCCCCGCTCGAGTTTACTAGCGATTGAGCTCTATATTGTCCTCACAGCTAGGTTGTACACTACGCCTACCTACGCTTATGCTCCCAACTCGAGTTTACTAGCTGTTGAGCTCTACATTGTCCTCCCGCTAGAGTCCATTACGCGCCCACTTGCGCTTCATATTTTGGCTGAGACCGAGCTTCAATAAATGGTTAGCACATTACGCTCCCCTAGCATTCATCACCATTTCATCAACATTTACGGCTGCACTTGGCATGACCTTCATATTGTGCTCCAGCTCAGCATCGCAGTTACTCTCTGCATGAGCTTTCTTGCTCCAACTCGGCACAATTATTACTCTCGGTACCTTACGGTTCAAGGTCACTTTATTTGGGGCCTTAATGCGTTTTACCTATTTGCCCCCTCGCTAAGCCGAGGAGATGCCAGACTCTAATGCCTCTAAATACCTACTGCATCCACATGAGAATTTCATACACATATACATGTTACTAAATACATGAATCCTATGAGACCCCGAATCCTTAAGTACTTGACTCGGTAGAACGTTTACATACTTCGTTCTTACTCGCGACCTTTGACAGATCGTAGGTCTTTGTGTGCTTGCTCAGATGCATTTACATGCATAATAACCTTGTTTACAAATTTACATGTGGCCACGACGTTAATAGAAGTTGTCGTCGTAAGTTTGATTCGCCGATTTGCGATTTTAGTTATCGTGTTGTCGTACGAGTTCGTATCGTTGTGTTTATTGTCGTATTACTCGGTTAGCATTATTTTGAGTCTAGGTTTGTCCCTGGATGACTAGGGGGACCTTGGGTATTAACTTGATATTATTTTGGTTTAGTCGTGTTAACGTTTGCACACGCTCGTGTTTAATTTTCAGTGTGACTTGTGTATTCCCTCGGCCATGATAGGTCTGTAGTAATTTGGCCATATTGTTCGGTAGAAAACACAAAATTGAGATCTATTTGATGCGTTAGAAACTAGACTTCGATGTCTTTCTAACTATACCTCTTGCGTAACCTTTGGACTTGTATTTCAGTACATACACAATTATAAAGTTGACTGAATAATTTATTCTCGGTATTTCCAGAAATTTGAGTTTTGCCTTGTTTATTGGATTTACTTAGAGACCCTTAATGAATTCAACCAAACCTGACCCTAAGACCTTAATTAGACCTTAATTATAGTTGATTAAGCCTAAGTGAAAATTTTAGCACTAAGTCCTCAATTAGGGACTTAATCTTACTTACAAATTGACCAATAAGAGCTTGACATTTGTTTTCCACTCACTCCCCAACCTTTGTGGACTTGAAATATCTATAATATTCTACTCCTTACACCTTCTACCACTCCTCATAGTCAGCCATCGTTAGAGAACTCAAGTGTGTGGAGACAAAGGTGAGATTAGTGTGTATTTTTTTATTTCCCAGAGATCCGGCCACCCGATTTTGGATTCGAGACCACCCAAGCGTAGCTATCGACGAGGAGACTACTAAACCTTACTTTGTTTTTATCATTCTAGGATGCGTTTATTATTTATAATCTAAATGATTTAATGACCCTAGACTAACATAGTAGTCTTGGACAATGGGTAATGCTAGGGCCACTCTAATATCACTCAATTTTGGGTACCAAATGATGTGACATCTTATGTGTCATATTGTTAACATAACTTTTTAACTTATAGTGGAGCCCATAAAATGCCAAATAAGATGACACATTAGAAACCACATCATTTGGTGCACAAATTTGAGTGCTCATTGAGTGGCTCTAGCATTACTCCTTGGACAATATGTGATTTAGTATTTGTTAAGTTAAGAAGTTAACTTGGATTTATGCTAGAAATAAGTATCTATGCTTATACCAATGAGCTCTAGCTCAATTGGTACTGCTCACTTCTCCTAACAGAGAGGTCGGGTGTTCAAGTCTCACAAGAGACACCCTGGACTTTACAACTCTCAATAGAGCAGTCGGGTGTTCAAGCCTCTTCAGAGGCACCGTTGTTGTTCAAGCCTTACCCAAAGGCCCCATTTAGCTACTCATTTATCTTAACGGAAAGTTTGAGTGTTCAAGCCCTACCAAAGGCACCCTGGTACTTCAATACTCTCAACCGAGAGGTCGGGTGTTCAAAGCCTCACCAGAGGAACCATTTGTTCGAGCCACACCAAATGCATCATATATATATAATTGTAGCCTTTCAAGGCATTAAAATAATAAAAAATTAAGAGTTGGAGTACGGTCTATGTCCCCTCCAACCTTTTAAAAAAAGTATCTATGTTTATTAGATATTATGACTTATGAAAGCATAATTGTGATACTTGTTAAGGATTGATTCTCCATACATGATGATTATGACTTATAAAGCATATAGTGTTTCTTGCCTTCATGCATGTTCTACAATTGGGTTGTAAGCTTGCATTGAAATTTGGATTCCACTAATAGGTGGGATTATGAACTTGAATTGAACTAGAGCTTGATTTGATATTAATCAACTTAGGCTTTCATCTTCTACTTGACTTATTGATACGTTAACTAGGGTTCCTAAATGGAACGAGAACCTAGCTATACCTTAATCAAGAACATAGAAGGGCTAGAAATGTCTATAGCATTTATAACATATTTGGTTGGAATTGTAGTAAAGACTCAACGGAGTCGAACTTAAGGAACAATTGAACCTTACGGGGATCATGGTGAGATCCTATGTTAACTAGATTCCATTTGACTAGATTACTAGTTTTTGGAACTTGATTTGATTAGTGTGGACAACTTGCCACTTATTCTTTCGAGACTCGGTTGAGCTTCAAACGTGATTTGATGATTATTACAATGATGTGCATAATCAAGAGTTTGTAGTAGAGTAATACCCTACTTGGCATTGGACGAGTTAGTTCGGTCCCTTTTTGATTTCATGCCAAGTGAACATCTACTTGTCCATTGCATATGAGTCTAGCTAGCATTTGTTGAGTTTTACGTTGAAGGTGGGACGGTGCATCGTCTTCACGAGTTATGAGATTCGTGATCGCTATGTATCGCCGTACCGGATATGGTTCACACACCCGTCCACTATGGGTCGCAGTGGGGACGTAGTTCCATAGTCCACTCCTGCGTAACCAGAGGACGCATTTGACTAGAACTATATGATCGGGAAAGGCGCCACCATTGAGGTGATACCGCTCGGCACTTTGATACCACTATTTGGGGTATCACTAGCATGATATGATTAACAGATGTGAGTACAGGAGCAATATGACGATAGTGATTTGGTATCTTCTCTATCCCTTATGTGGCTTCCTATGGGCACTTATGTGTTAATAAAGTGTTAGTTGAACATGAGATCCTATTAACCATGTTTGTATTGATTAATGTTATTGAGAGACTTGATTTGTATATATATAAATTGCACACTTATACGTGATGATTCTGTGAACAACTTGATTTGTATATATATATGGAAACTACCTTCTAATTCATTTGATTTGTGATTGAATAGGGAATTACACCAGGGTTCATTTGGACGGTTTAGTAAGTAAGAAGAAATGGTTATCTTGTGGAGTATCAAAACGATACGACGCCTCTTCACGGATTTTCTGTCATTTTTAAAATGACCATGATTATTTTTATGTTACATAATTATATGTTACATATCTCTTGTAGTAGCGTACTGGGTCATTATGACTCATTCCGTACTTTGTTTTCTAGTTGCAGTAAATTGGTAGCCGCGTTGAGGTCGAGTAGATCGTGACTATAGCAGAGCGCAGCTGATCGATAGATCGAGATTAGATCGTGTGGTTCATGCTAGTAGCAGCAGACTTCCATGAGTAGTAGCTTGTGCACCTATTTCTTTTTAGCATCGTCACCTATATTATGTACTTTGCTATTCTTGTGAGATCGATTTTGTAAAGTTATCTAGATTTTACGGTCGGGTAGCTACTTGGGTATTTGTATTGGTTCTTTCTTGGGCCGACATGTTGTGTCGTGCCTTGTTCGTGGTTTTAGTATTTATTTCAGTTGTCTCCTGGGCACGCAGTAGCTTTGGGACATTTCTTTATTCTATCTGTTATAGTTGTTGGTTAACCCCGGTATGCTTTAGCCGTGGGTAACTGTTATATCAGGTTGGTTCTTTGGTGAAACGCCGGCCTCGAGTGCCGATGGTTTGTTCAGCGTCTGCAATGTTGCGGCACGCGAGATTTGTTTTCCCCCGTTGAGAGATAATGTTTTTCTTGGTCTCTTTAACTTCAGTTTCAAGCTTGATAGCTCGGGACTTCATTTCTTTATCGCTTCCGTATATTCGATTTTTGTAAACCCGTATTTTAGTACGGCTTTATGTTTGTGTTTAGAGCTTGTTAGCTCGACTGTTCGACTTGCACTACTATTTAACAAGTGCTTGTCCTCTTCTTCTGTTAGTTTCAGTGACATGACCTTGGGATTTTATGTTGGAATTCGGGTTGGGTCGTGAGATCCTACAACATCTTTGTTTATATGGCAGGGACCCACAGTCATTATAGTTATATTCATGGTATTCTTATTCATATTGGCCATAGGGCCACAGACTGGGATTATTAGTGATGATATAGACTATTACTAAGTATCTTCGCATATTATTCACGTGCACGCCACGCTTGCGCCAGAACTTGTGCTTTAGATAATGCTCACACCGGAGCTCAAGCCTCAGATTATTATTCTCTTGCCCACACATGCTATGCTCGCACCAATTCCCGAGCTTCATATTATTATTCATGTGGCCGTGCATGCAACGCTCGCACCTGAGCTTCAGATTATGCTCATGACAAAGCCCGAACCTTAGATTATTATTTTCATGCGCCTGCACGTTATGCTCATGCTAGAGGCACAAGTGCCCGAGCTTCATATTATTGTTATTCACGTGCCTGCGCACTCCACGCTCATGCCAGAGCTTGAGCTTCAAATTAGGCTAGTGCCAGAGCCTGAGCCTCATATTATTATTTGATCATGTCTTATTTTAAATTTATTTCTTTGCAAGTGGACAAGACTATTGTAGAATAGCTTGGGAAGCAAGGGTCGAACCACAGAGATTTGGATTTGATTAAAGTAAATTTAGCTAATCTATTAAAATAAAGCAATTAATAACTAATGGGGTTTTTTTTTTGGTTTTTTATAAATTAAATTAACTAGAAAGCAATAAAATAATCTAACCAACAAAGCATGATAAATATGAGATAAATCAAAGATTTGTAAATCGCCTAGGAATTAGGATTCACTTGTATCTATTCAATTGTTCATTTAAATAAAGTATCATTCAATACCTTGGGTTCGTTCACGAAAGATAGATATAGCCTGTCAAATTACCGTTCAGTCTCCATCTCCAAATAATTCATCCATTCTATATCCTAAGCACAAGAACATATGGATCCTAACTGTCACTTAGGTCATATATATGAACCTGACCCTAACTTATCACTCTCGTGCATCGATAGGTTCAATTTATCACGATGGTGAGACAGTGTACGACATATGCATATTGGTCATGCAGTTATCCGCACCTCTAGGCCTTTATCACTTGCGATTACATTCATTTGTTCAAAGCTAGATAATAAAGGGGTTGATAAACATCATGATCAACAAGAATTGAATGAATAAAAATATAATATAAAACAATAGATTCGATACCAGTTATCTCAAATTCCTAGATTATTGAGTTAATTCTCCATAATTTAAAATACAAAACTTTGAACCAGTCTTGAATAATCTTTCTGTGGCACCCCGCTCCCTTGGTTAGCTCGGTTTGCGTGCTGTACTTGCACTTCTTCCCTTGTTGACAGTATGTTTGGTTTGCGAGAGGGTCTATATGTGTATGAGAGACTGTATTAAGACCAAAACATTATTAAGAGACTCCATATAGTTGTTGACTTGCTAAAGTCACAAGTCGTGACTCGACGATAGTCGGAATGCGACGCGATTCAGAGTTTGCTTGCGTTTTGCGTTCGTGACCTCGGTTTGGTCCTAGAACTTTATAAGATGGTTTATTAACCTGTTTAGATGTATTAGACTTCAAGTTGGAGGTGTTCCTTAAGTCTATTGATGATTTGGAAGCTTTGGAGATAGTGTTCGTCTCTATCGCGTAGTTCGGGGATCGAGCCGTGTAATCGTCTCTCCTTTGGGATTCTTATTTCCCTAATTGTTATTCAACTTTCTAGAAGTACACAAGCTTCTTTATTAGCCCTTAGACTTGCCTTAAAATTCTCCTTTCATTGCTCGTTCAATTGCTAGTTCATTCGTCGTTCTGGTTGCACGTTGTTGCACCTCTTCCCGGATTTGTTCCGAGTTGTTTCAGGGGTCGTTGTGAGTGTTCTGTGGGAGTTCTAGACCAACTTTGAAAGGGTTTTGAACCTTGATTACTTTGGTTAAGTGTTTGGGGTCTTTTAGGTTGCATTTTGAGCCATTTTTTTCACGAGCTTGCCTAAGCCCTCGCAAGGTGGAATGACCTTGCCCTCGCAAGGTAACCAGAAAATCACATGTTGAGCATCCAAGGAGGATGCAGTCGCAAGGGGTAGGGGACCATGCGACCGCAAGGTCCCCCAAAACTGTTTTCTCTGTTTTGCTGTTTTACGATTTTTACTCCTAAACCCCTATCCAAAACCTTTTCTAAACCCCACCTAAACCTCCTTAACCCTCCTTACTTATACCCTAACATCATTAACATGTTTTAAGAGTGGATTAGTGAGTGATTGAGTGGATTAAACAAGCCCAAAATCAGATTTCTATCAACCACAATGTGGTGACACTTGTCCCCCTCAGTTTTTAAACCAATTTAAGCCACAATCTGGAGAGTTGACCCTCATTTCTCTCCCTCACTCTCTAAAAACGAGATTCATCTTCTCCAAGACTCTCCCATGGCTTCTAGAAGCTCTCATCTTGGTCTCCTTTCATTCCTTCTCCATTTGCTCAAGCCACCTCCATAAGAAGTGTAGAGCTTGAAGAGTAGAGCATTTCCTACCGAATAGATTTCTCCTTTGCTTTCTTGGGTGTAGAATACAAGTAAGTTACTTCTTCTCTTTTTGATTTTGTACTCATTGATCCTAAGGAAAACAAACTCTATGCTATTTGAGGTCAATGAGTACACATACTTGCTTTGTGTAATTTTAATTTGTGATTTGAGCATGTGAACTTGTTAAAAGCATATGTATGATGACTTATATGATTGTTGAAGTATATTGTTACTCTTCATCTTGTGTTTCTAGTATTGTGAGCATGCTAGAAATCATGTTTACATTTTATTTGGGTTTATTATGAAAGTATGCCTAAGTTTGGGACTTTGGATGTGTGATCTCACTAGATATCATGAGTATGACCATTTAGTTGAAATTATGTGAATTATAAGATGGGTATATGATTATGTTGAGTTATATGGATTTTAAATCTTAGGAATCTAGCCCGAATGATTTTTGGGAAAATTGTTATAAATTTGAATGATGTGTTAATTTGGGGATTTATGAAATAGGTATTTAATGATGTGTGATATTAAGACTCAATGGAGAAATTTTAGGTTCAATATTATGTTAGTGAGCATTAGGTTGAAATCGCGATGTTTGGTTTTGGGTTGGTTTGATTGTGAGTACTGAGTATCTTGGTATGCCATTTGCGACAACCACGATATAGAGGCTTATTGAGGGGATTTATTTAGGCGTGCTCGTTTGAGCACAGGCATTAGAGACCAACCTATGATCTCGTATATCTTTAAGAAATGATTATTTGAATGAGTTCTCTCTTAGGGAATTTGGTCGCGTGCACATCAAAGAACTTGCGAGGTTATGACTATGGCTTAGTTTTGATACCTTGAGATTGGCTTTGAAAAAGTAGAATATATATATGACGGTTGGGACTATGGTTGAGTCCGGTGTACCTTTAAGTGAGGTTAAAATGCTAAGTCTTGATTTATGATTGTTCTTAGACTAGATAATAGTCTTTGGTTTAATCCCGAGTAGAGGACTACGGTAGACCTCATGTTGTGATTTATTGAGCTTATATGCTACCTTCGATTGGGTGATGACTTGATGATTATGAGTACCTCATGATGTGGCTCTTTGACTAAAGCATAAATGAGTTGGATTTGTTAAGTATGTGCAAATATGTGCATTATTAAATTGGTGTGTAGAGCTATGTCCCTACTTGAGTTTGTCAAATGGCGGTCTTGGTTCTTGTTTGAGCATGCAAGTAAATATCTACTTGTGCATTGCATGTAAGTCCAGTAGCAATATTTGGATTGGTTTTATGTCGGGGTAGGTGATCGATGTTTTATTTATTTCCTTCCTTGCAAATGGACAAAACTATTATAGAATAGACTTCGGAAGCAAGGATTAGAACCACGAGACAAGTGATCACAGAGAGCAGTGCGATTATAGATAGCAATTATTAACCTAAAGGTTTTTATTGTTTAATTCTACTCTAAATTACTAGTTCTGGATGTTTAACTAATTAGGCAGGTAATAAGATATGAAGATCTTATGGTGAGTGAAATCTAGGATTCTAGGTTTCACTTATATCTCACTTATGTTCAATTCATAAAAATGTCATTCAATATCTTGGGTTCGTTCACTAAAAATAGATATGGTGCGTTGAACAATTGGTTCGGCCTATCCATAAAAATTCATCCATTCCATATCCTAAGCACATGAACTATCAATCTAGGCTCAAGATTTGATTATGTCTATCATCGCCTGGTCAATGGCAAGTGCATCGATAGGTCCAATTTATTGTGTGTTGGTATGCACATCGGGTCATGCAGGATTATCCGCACCTCTAAGCCTTTATTATTTGCGATTACATTCATTTGTTCAAAAGCAAAATAATATAGGGGTTGATAAACAACACAATGAACAAGCATTGAATAGACATATATATGAATCAAAACATAAAGTCGATACAAGTTACCTCCCACCTCTAGATTAGGGATGATTTAGTTCATCATAGGCGATGAACAACACATGAAGGATGATGGGAGACATGATTTGATCTTCAATACGAAATTACAAAACCTAACTATGTTATACAATCTAAAACTACCTAAAATCTATGTAAAGGCTTCGGCCGTCCTCCCTACCTTAGGCTCGGCATCGACACATATATCTAGGGAGTTGTGATTGGATCGAATGCATGTGAAAATTCGAAAATCAAGCATTACGCCTACACTGGGGTCTCCGATGTGGTGGCTTTTGATTTCTTTGATTCTTGGCTTGAGGACCGTCTTGCCTACCTTGCGTTGCCAAGGTGCGACCCGCATTATGTCCGTTGTGCGATCTTTATTTTTCTTCAATTTTTCTCTTCATTGTAATTTGCACTTAAAACCACGGGTTTCTCGTATTTTCACAATAATCACGAAACTTACAAAACTCACCGAAAACATATATTAGTTTCGAAAGACTCGTGAAATAGCATAATTTAAGTCATAGAAGTATATAAAATCGGCGTATAATATAATCAATCAAATACCCTTGAACTTGAACTTTCCACAGTCACGATAAACAAATAATATAAATACAAAAGCATATAAATAACAAAAATTAAAATCTTTTTTGTGACACTTTATTTACACTCTCATAAACCCATGAGCTCAAGGAGACTCTTTAGAGTGACTAGACTATGCTTGGAATAAATACAAAAACAAATAAATACAAAAGATTACACATAAAAATAAGACATAAAATTTTTTGGCTTCAGCTCTCAAGTTATAAGAATTTATGGCATGCATGTAATCTCGGTTTGGTGCTCACACCATATATGAGGCTTAGTCATATAAAACCAACTAGTCTTTTCTTATCTTGCTACTACTTTTAATTTCTGCATTGTTGTGTGATCACCGGTCTTAAAGAATATCTTAACTAAAACGTTTTATTGAGCTAAACACCACATTCATATGAAAATCACGGTTTAATAAAATAATCATGCATTAAGTATGAGATCTACCATCAAACCGGTCGATTGGAGACAAAAAGGTCCCGGTTCAAAAGATTTATACATCCATCCCACTTCTATGTATGACATACAATGCTCTCTCTATCAATGACTTGTAATAGCTAAGATTATGCTAACACAGTGATCTTTAAGGTGAATAATAATGATTATGAAGTGTGTGATCAATTTCATGTTACTCGCTTGGCGATGCAACATAAGCATTGGCAAGAAGATCATTAGGACTTTATAAGCTTGTAATGTAAGGCCAAGGTGTTGAGGGATATGAAGGAAAGAATTGAAATTCAAAGTGAGAGAGAGTAAGACTACCCTTTATCTCATACTTCCAAGCAAAAGAAGTTTTTTCCCTATTTTCCTAGGACTACTGCAAAGACCCTGAGTGGAGGTGTGCTTTGTGTGTTTTCACCTTCTTTTCTTCAACACCCCCCCAAACTTGTTTTGGGCAATATATTCTAAAAATATCTATGCTTTCATTTCAATCTTTGTTTATCCTCTTCTTCTTAGTTTCATTTTTAGAGACATGATTTTTTTTTGGAATGACCGGAAGAATAGCCTCTTGAAAGAAGTGGTCGTCCCTAAAATCAATTTCCCACCCACATCCTACTCTCTAAAGGGTAGGCTAAAGTGTATAGGCTTTTAGGGTTAAATTAACGTGGTAATAGAAATGATGGTGAATGGGGGTTTAAATAGTGTGCTTAGCACTCCATTCTTTCATTAGGCTCAGAGGACACTAGGGATATATTTAGTATAGGTCGGCGAATATTTGGGCTCTAACGATCCAAAGATGGCCTAAATCATTTCTTAATGCCAAATGCTCACATAGTATTTAAAAGCAAGTAAGACAACACAAATATCATATCAACTATGAATTGGGTTGAGTGTTTATCCTTGGATTTTACATAAGCATTCGCTAAGACGGATGGTAGGGACAATTGAGACTAACTTGCTGGAGACCGTTGAGAAAGTGTGCTTGAGATATATAAATGAGAAAAATCCAAAGGGATCTAACTAACATGCAATTGACCTAATTTACAATTTAATGCAACAATCATGTTCGAATGGCTATGCATCATATTGTTGCATATCTTGTTGAAGTGAAATAGGTGTTATAAACTTTATAAAACTATTCTAATCAATCCATAGTTATGATTGGTGTGTGAGTATGAAGAATTTGGAGAAAAGTAAAAGTTTAGCAAAATTAAATGTCAGAACTAACTATCTGGTTAATTGCACTAATCTCCTAATGGACTACGACTAGCATTACCATACCTAAACTTCGAGGATGAATATTTTGAATTTAATTTTTTTTGTTTTAATATTTTTTAAGAAATTGGAAAATTTGGAGGTGATAGCGATGACACAATTGATGATGGGTCCCCAAGAGGAACCTGGTATCGATGTGAGTGTATTACGGTCATGCAACACCTCAGAAAATCGAAAATAAAAAGCAGGGGAAAAATAGGGTGAAGAGTTAAATGGTCATCAAGAAAAGTATTTTCTTTCACCATAACGACATAGCCCGACTCCATTCCTCGTTAGGCTGGGCTAAGACTTAAAGTTTTTAATAAACTTAATTTCTATTTTTCCTCAAAATAGAGGAACATATAGAAACATGATGGGGTAGGACAAATATAAAAGGACGAAGCGGTCCACCTAACTAACGAGGACGAACTTGGGCCTCGACTCAAGGTGAGTCGGGCGGAGATAACGAATGAGGACGAAACCGGGATCGTGCTCTGGTGGCGCCCATAATAATTTGAGACATTATGTCCCACGGTGTTAATCCAACCGAAAAATTTCACTGCCTAAGCGCATTTCAGGCCAACCGGCCGACTCACCATATCGCTTGGAGGACGCCTCCTCCAACCCGTTGAGATCCCAACCAGCGGTCCCCTTCCTCTTCTGTTCCTCCTCTGAGGAACTCTCACTCTCTACCGGTGGTGTTCAAACAAAATGGTTCTAGTAATGACCTGACCAAATTTCTCCGCGTTGTTTCAAGCATTCTCATGTTTGCCCCCCACAAGTCAAGACAAATGCGGAACGCGAACCCCGCATTCGTCCCTACTTAATAAGGTCTTGATTTGGCCGTTGATCAAACGGCCAACATCAATAGACCCACCCGCTATAATGGTGTAGGTCAGACGCCCCTCTCCCAATTCACCGTGTTTGGTGACTCGAGGCATGACGCCCGCAAACAAATTTATACACGGGCTTGGCCATGTCTTGGAGGAAGGACTCTCATGGTGCGTGGTCCAAATGGTGGGTTACTTCGGCTATAGGACCACTCCACACCGTGGAGAGCAATAATAGCATTGACTACCTCACAGGATACAATGGTCGAGGTGTGTGTTATAGTCATCGGCACCAACCGCAAAGTTGGAGGTGCCGAAATAGGTGTTAATGCTTGGGCTGAAAAATCAACTACCGTGTCCCTAACATTAACGGTGTCATAATACCGCCATCCATGCCATGTTAAGCATTACGAGAATTCTTCTGACAATAGGGACTACGACGCCCCTCATGAGAATCTAGCAAAAGCCCCCACTCACGAAGCCATCGATTAGATTTGATACCAAAGTCTTCACCAATCCCCTTCGGGCACCAAGGACTTGAGACTTTGTTGGTGTCACCTTTGATGCCTCAGGACACAAATTGGGTTATATCAAAATTATGCTCTTCCTCCCGAGTGGCCTGAGGATGAAGCACCGAATTTCTACGCCTTTTAAACATTTTGTTTGATAAAAAATTTTAAAAACTAAAAGTTTAACTATTAAAATTGTATTTTAAAAATTCTAAAATTAAAATTTATTCTAAAGCATGCAAAAATTATATCTACGTTAAAAAAATATCTAACACCCTAGCATGCAAATTTTACGTAAGAAATTAAAGAGGGTGTTAGGTTACTTGATTGCACCTTAATCGAGTAAATGCAGCCTGAATGGAGCTTTTGACTTTCAATGGCAACAATGGAAGTTCTTCCTTCTCTTTCTTCAAAATCTTCACTTGGGAAGTGCAATGGTGGATGAGTGGATGAGGGAGATGAAGAGCTTGAGTGGAGAGAGGGAGTATCTTGGAGATTAGTGCCTTAACTTTGAGGATCTTGCCTAATTTGAAGAGCAAGGCTGCCGCTTTGAAGGAGGGAAGAGAA
>CM028380.1:153010603-153058073 GCA_013146195.2 Codonopsis lanceolata
TAGACAGTGGTGACACTTCAAAGAGGGCAGTTGACCCTAATGCACACATGGCGGACATGTATCGCCGCATGGTTGCCTTTATGACCGAGATGGCCCAGGAGGTCGCCTAGGGGAGTACCACTTGCACCACCACCACCACCAACCTCGAGGTGAGGCACCACCACTGTGAATGATGTGCCGTTGATCCTAGAGGTAGGAACAACGCTATTCGAGAGATTCTTGAAGATGAAACCTCCATCTTTGAGGGTGAGTCCGATGCCGCATTGCCGAATTGTGGCTTCGAGGACTTGAGAAGATTTTTGGCACTGACCGCACCGAGGAAGAGAGGGTCAGACTAGCTGTTTATAAGCCGAGGGAGCCGCCAACCATTGGTGGAAAGTCTCCTTGCTAGTCGAACTGAATGGGGTCCCAGAGTGTGGCCTAACTTTGAGAGGGAGTTCGTGGCTTCATATGTCCCTATGGTAGTGAGACGAGGAGAGAGAAGGAGTGTGGTTCTATGTCCGTTGCTCAATATTCATCTAAGTTCACCGAGTTGTCGCCAGATTGCAATATCTTGTACCTGATGAGCCTCGTGAGAGTTCTCAAGTTCGCAGGGCTTCAAGACGTAGCTTAGAGGCGCTTTTTGTCTCTTCGCTTGATCGATTATCGGGCGCGTAGATCGTGCCTATAGAGAGTAGAGATATTGAGGAGCACAGCCGAAGCTTCTTGCGGTAGCCTTCACACGCCTCGCCATCTCAGGAGCTTCGCAAAGATTTCCTCGGGAGAGGCCAGCAGTTCGGGAATCGGTTCGATCGCAGGGCAACCGTCCGTAACGGTGGCCATGGTAGACAGCTAGCCTGGGATACCGGGCACTGCCTCGAGAGTCGGGATAGTCGCGCCCATCTTCTGGGCAAGCAGGACAGAGGAACAGCTTCAGAGTATGTTTCATTGCCGCGACGGGCACGCAGCTGAGCAAAGTTGACTAAGATCGCTAAGTGTCACGGCGTGGGAGACGGGTCATTTGAGGAGAGATTGTCCTAAGTCCGGTGCTAGTCGGGCAATGCTGGGTTCTGCTCTACGCTGTGAACAAGAGAGATAGTGATGGGCTTAATCAAGGCTCAGCACGAGTATTTCGCGCTTGATCAATGTGGTGTCCGTGCAGTCTACTTCTGATTGGAGGTACACTCTCGCCGTCATAGAGCTCGAGTTCTTATAGATCCGGTCTACTCATTCATATGTCGTGATCTCATTTTATTGATCATTTATGCGCATTATTCCGCTTGCCATATGTGCTTGAGGTGTCTACACCGCTGGGTGATTGTATGCTTGCATCCGAGGTCTATCTATGGCGATGTTATGTTCTTGTTTGTGATCGGGTTTTGCATTGCGGATTTGGTAGTATTGCCTATCCGGGATTTTGATGTGATATTGGGAATGGATTGGCTATGTGTTTACCATGCTTTAGTAGATTGCCGCCGCAAGAGGGTTACTTTTGCCATGCCCTAATTCCTGAGTTTGTGTTTATCAAGCGATCATGCTATGAGAGGTATACATGTTATTTCTCGCTTTACGGGCTAGAAAACTTCTATCTCGTGGGTGTATCGGGTATATTGCTTGTGTGCTTGATACTAGCATGTCTACCGTTAGTATAGAGGATGTGCCGGTAGTTAATGAATTTCCTGATGTCTTTTCGATCGATTATGCATTACCTCCCGACCGAGAGTTAGAGTTTTGCATTGAGTTATTGCCCGGTATTTCACCTATCTCTAGAGCACCGTATAGGATGGCTCCAAAATGAAGTTGAGAGAAGTTGAAGGAGCAGCTGCTTGAACCGCTTGATAGAGTTTATTAAACCGAGTGCCTCCGTGGGTGCACCCCATTTGTTTGTGAAGAAGAAGGATGGTAGTTTGCGGTTATGCATTGACTATCGCCGCTTGAACCAAAGTTACTATTAAGAATAAGTACCCATTACCTCACATTGATGACCTCTTTGATCGCCTTCGTGGGTCTCTGTGTATTCCAAGTTAGACTTCGAGGAGCCGTTACACACTGCTGAGGGTTCGCGCGAGGATGTCCCAAGACAGCCTTCGCACGCTGCTATGGCCATTATGAGTTTGTTGTGATGCCGCTTAGTTGACAAACGCCGCCGCTTTTTATGGACTTGATGAATAGTGGTGTTTCATGAGTACCTTGATTGCTTTCAGTAGTGGTGTTCATCGATGATATCCTTGTGTACTCAAGTCACGAGAGGAGCATGAGCATCATTTGAGAGAGGTTCTTATCAAGCACGAAGAAACAAATTTTTGCTAAATTTAGCAAGTGTGCTTTCCGGCTAGAACAAGTTGCTTTTCTTGGGCATGTTGGTCTAGTGATGGTATCGCTGGGATCCATCGAAGGTCGAGGTCGCACCAAGTGGAAAACTCCTAGTACGTGACCGAAGTCCGTAGTTTCGGGCTTGGCGGGTTATTACCGTAGGTTCATCGAGGGATTTTCCAAGATTGCCACTCCTATGACTAATCTTACTCGTAAGAAGTCCGCTTTTATTTGGAGTGACAAGTGTGAGGCTAGCTTTCAGAGTCAAGAGGAGGTTGACTACGCCCGGTTTTAGCTTTGCCTAGTGGTAGTGAGAATTTCGTGGTTTATTGTGACGCTTCTTGGAAGGCTTGGGTTGTGTGCTTATGCAGTAACGGGAAGGTTATTGCCTATGCTTCTAGGAAGTTGTCACCGTATGAGCGTAATTATCCGACTCATGATCTTGAGTTGGCAAATTATCTTTCAAGGCTTCATAAGTGGAAACACTATCTCGTATGGAGCTAAGTTTGAGGTGTATACTGGATCATAAGAGTTCAAATACCTTTTCTCGCAAAAAGGAGTTAAATATGAGACGTAGGCGATGGATGGAGAAGCTTAAGGATCATGATTGTACTATCTTGTACCATCCGGGAAAGCGAATGTTGTCGGATGCGCTGAGTAGAGATCCTACATGTCGTGTTTGATGATTAGGGAATGGAAGATGCTCGAGGATGTCCGTGAATGGAGTCCTCGCCGAGCGAGCATAGTGTTCTCTTTGCTAGTGTTCGTGCTACACCAAGTTGTTGTTTGGGTTGATCAAGGAAGCTCAAAGCATCGATCCGCATTTGATGAAGATTATCGATGGATTGGGTGAGAATAATACACCCGAAGTTCGCGATAAACAAAGGATGGGATCTTGACATTTCAGTAGGCTCATGCTCCTTCTTCCGATGAAGTGAAACGTATGGTTCTTGGATGAGGCTCACAAGGCCAAGTATACGATACATCCGGGGAGTACTAAGATGTACCGTGACTTGAAGAGGCGCTTTTGTGGAATGGGATGAAGAGGGAGATAGCCGAGTATGTTTCGAGATGTCTTACGTGTCGACAGGTTAAGGCCGAGCACCGAGACCGCCGGCTTGCTTCATCCACTTGAGATTCCTGAGTGGAAGTGGGAGCATATCACCATGGATTTTGTTACGTGGTTGCCACGCACTGCAGAGGCTTTGATGCGCTTTGGGTGGTCGTTGATAGGTTGACTAAGTCTTCTCATTTTATCCCTATTGCGATTTCCTACGCTTGAGTCCAGCTTGTACATTCAGAGATTGTGAGACTTCATGGTGTACCGTTAGCATTGTGTCGATAGAGATCCCATTTACTTCTAGGTTCTCGGCATTCTTTGCAGAGGCTTCGGTACGAAGTCAATTTGAATCGCTTCACGCCACACCGATGGTCACGGAGCGATTGATACGCATTTTGGAGGATATGTTACGCATGCGTGTGCTATGGATTTTAAGGGTAGTTGGGATTCTCATCTACCGCTATCGAAGTTGCGTGATAATAACAGCTATCAGTCTAGCATTGAGATGGCGCCGTACGAGGCATTGTATGGGCGTAAGTGTCGATCACCGATTTGCTGGGATGAGGTTGGTGAGGCTAAGTTATGGGGTTCAGAGATGGTGCAACAGTCAGCTGAGAGTGTGAAGCTGATTAGAGATAGATTGCTTACGGCTCGAGTAGACGTAAAGCTACGCCGACAACCTGAGACGAGATCTTGAGTTTCGTGTTGGTGACTTTGTGTTCCTAAAGGTACGCTTCCGCATTAGCGGTTTGGGAAGAAAGGGAAGCTTTCTCCCGTGTTTATTGGTCCGCTCGAGATCTTAGAGCGGATTGGTTCTTTTGGCGTATAGACTTGCGCTACCACCGCCTATATCGGGTGTTCATGATGTGTTTCATGTTTCGATGCTTCGTAAGTACTTGAAGGACGAGTCACATGTCCTTACTTACGAGGAGATTACCTTTGAGCCCGATCTTTCTTACATTGAGAAACCGGTGAGGATTCTTGATACCAAGGAGCAAGTCTTGAGGACCAAACGGATTCCTTTAGTGAAGGTCCTGTGGAAGAATCATGATATTGAGGAAGCCACATGGGAGACTGAGCTTGAGATGAGGGAGAAATACCCTTACCTGTTCGAGATTTCTGGTATGAATTTAGGGACTAAATTCCTTTAAGTGGGGGAGGATGTGAGAACCCGAACCCATTGCATGTTTGTCATCATTATAACATGTTTGTAATATGTCTTGACATATTTGAGACTTCATTTCATTCATATCTTGCTTGCATTGAATTGTTTAAGGCCATAAGAGAGTAATGGTCTTCCATGCGTTGCATGCCATGTTGTTGTTCTTTCGGGTGTTCGTATTAACGTGTTAGCACCTTAATAATTCTCATGAGAGTCTTAGTACCTTGCATTATGACTTAGAATGTTCATCTTAGTTGTTTCATGCTTGGTTGGGAGTTTTGAAGCTTCGTTGCTTCGTTTGTGTTTTGTGGTTAAACACCATTGCTTGTTTTGCCTTCATTTCGCCCTCGAGAGAAGTACTGGTTGAGTTCTAGGTCTTGAATACAAGCCATAACCATGATTAAACAAGCCTAATACATGTTCATTCTATCCTAGATTGAGTTGGGATTGATTCGTGTTTGATGCGTTGGCCAATTGCCGAGTGGTTCCAGCCATGTTTTAGCATGTCTCGATGTGTTTCGGTGTGTTTCCGACTTGTTTTGGGCTTGGTTACACTTTAGGATTGTTGCCAATGAGTTTGAGATCATTTAGGTCACTTAAGATCAAGTTTTTGGTCAGGACCTCGCGGCCGCATGGCTTTTCGATCTGGCTCGCATGGAGATGCCGAGAGCATGTCCAAAAGTGCACTGAGGAACAGACCATGCATGGTCCAAAATCAATGCGACCGCATTGAGCAATTTTCAGCCTATTTTCATTTTGGGTGGAATTTGGCTAATGTCTCTTGGACCCTTGCCCCTTGGCCGACCTTGGGCACTCAAAGCCACCTTTGTTGACTTGTCTAAGATGCTTTTTGAACCCTTAGATCATCTTGGCTTATCAATGGCTCTCATGCCATAGCCAATTAGAAGCCTTCATAAATGCCTATCACTTGGATTGGGGGTTTTAAGGGAAGTATATAAACTCAATTGCAGACCTTCCAGCCATTTTAGCTCATCTAAAACCGAAAACTTCGTGGACTTAAGCAATTTTCGGCCATGGAAGAAACCCTAGGTTGAAGGGCCATTTCCTGAGATCCTGTGGTCCGATTGACGAACCGTGACCGCCAAATCGAAGCTCTTGATCACCTCTACAAGAATCCTTGCTCTAATCCACCTTTCCTCCATTAATCATAGGACTAAGGTGAGTGACAATTCCCTGAGATTTTCATGTTGAACAAAATAGCATGACCCCTTCATTATAGTTGTTTTAATGTTGATTTTGAACATCTTTTGTGAAGACACAACCTTCAATTCAACATATAAAATGTGAGTATGATTTTATGAAATCTCTATGAAGTTATGATTTTGACATTTATTAAAGCATGAATGTTGTTTGTATTAAGCTTGGGAATAACTCTTGTGAAAGAATTCGGTTCAATTCATGGTTTAACAAAATCACCGAAACTAGGGTTTGAAACTCGAGATTGTGTTTAGGGCTAGTTCGAGGACATGAACGGCTTAGTTATCAAGTTCTAAATGATCGGAGAACTTAGGAGAGGGCAATGTGATACATATAGTGTCGATGCTCTTCTTGGTTGAATTTTAGTAAAACTCACCTGAGTTGAAAATTAGGAGTTATGAACAATACCGACTCCACAATCAATCCCTACGATTTAATGTAGTTCGTTAGACTAATGAATTAGCTTTCGATACTTTGAGATGGATTGATGCTTATGCCTTGAGGTTTGTGTGCTTTTAAGACTCGATTGAGTTCTTATGCGGTTTATGAGATCGTGTGAAGTAAATGCATGATTGAGAGCATGTTGTAGAATAACGTATCTATTTGACATGTTGAATTCGCTCTTGTCGAATTCTTGTGTGATTCCTTAAGTGAGTAAACAACTACTTGTTGAATAAGTTCGCTCTTGTCGAACTTATTCCTTATTTGAGATTTCATGACGAGTAAACACCTACTTGGCATTGCATAAGTCCAGCTGGCATATTTGATTGAGTCATTGGGGTGACAATGCATCGCCGTCATGAGTTATGGGACTCATGATAGTGATGGGTTGTTATACCGGGTTTTTATCACACACGCTCCACCGTTGGCCACAAGTGGGGAAGTAGCACCTTTGTGTAACCAAGAGAGCACATTGGAAAGTCTAATTACCAAGTAGAGAGCTTGGTAACCGAGTAGAGAGCTCTGCATCTCGAGTAGAGAACTCGGTACTTTGATACACTAATCACGGGTATCATTGGCACGAATGTTAACGCTGTATTGCAGAGCTACGTAGCGGCACCGGCTTCATATCATATCCTCTTTATATGTGATTTACCTTTATAGCACTTATGTGAAACAACGTGCTACCATGGATATGTGTTTTAAGTGTTTATTAAATGAACGCTTTGATTGACTTGATATTGAAATGATATCTTGATATGTATGCTGCATGATGCCATGACATGCATAATTGTTAACTCACAAAGTCTTTATGACTTACCCCCTCCCTTTTACTGCTTTAGATCCGAGCCGATCAGGTACTGCTCGTTGAGGTGCAGCAGGATTCTCTCTTGTCCGTGATCGCACGCGACGAGGTGGTGACTTTAGATGTCCTTGTTTTGTTCTGTTTTGTAAGGACGCTGGGTATAGCAAGTCATATAGACTTTGCTTGGGAACTTTGTGTATTTGGATTTATTGTCCTTACTTGTAGTTCATGTATCCTATTTTGTGTGCGGCATGTACGCCGAGCCTTGTATAGCCGTATTATGGTTCATCTGCTTTTAAAACTTCCGCTGGGCATTACTTTAGCTCTTATTTAAGTATGTTGTTCTCCCAAGCATGTTATAGCCGCCGAGGTATATTTGCATGAACTGTGTAGTGTTGGGTTCCGGTAGTAAAGTCGCCGATGATTTGGTATAATTGTATTAATTGTTATATCAGGTATAAAAAGTTTTAAATTATTCCGGCCTTTTGGTGCCGAGTCGCGCTTCATCTGAAATGTTGCGTCACGTCGTTTTCTAAAACTGAGTCTTTGCATGTATTGTTGTCCTATTTGGACGACTTGACTTGTGATTCCATCTCGGGGTCCGGGTCGGGTCGTCACAATTCAAGTTTGCATCTTAACAAAACAAAATAGTATTATAAGATTTTCAAAATGTCCTACACAATTAAATACAACCCAGGTAATCTTTCTTCCAATGACCAGATAATTTAACTCTCCATTACAAGGTACTTGACCATAAAATGAAAATCATGGCAAGAAAAGCACCCAAAAAAAAACATTGCAACACCACTTTTCTCCCTCCCTCAATCTCCCTTGTGGTAATACTCAAAAAAACTTAAAGAGGGGAGGAACAAAAAATAAGAGTTCTCGTAACAATTGTTAGTAAACAATCATCTTAACAATCGGGATTACCTCGAGGTACAAAAGGTAGCTAAAGAATTTGAGCCACAACTCTACATCTTTCTAAAAGATATAGTAGAGGGTTGTGAATTAAATCCCAAAGGGAAAGTAAGAAGGCTACAATATAAGAAATTGCATGCCATTTGACAACTCCCTGTTTAATGACCACTTGACATATAAAATTTCAAATTTCTAAAATTGAACATTGCATTGCTCATTTAAATTTGCCTATTTAAGTTGTGTAGTGTTAGCTCACCTTCCTGCACTGCATTATGACACAAAGTAAAATATCCATCTAAAATAATGACAAATTAAGTTTCTTGAACTCAAAAAATTGAAGCAACTACTGTCAGATGTAAAAGACACGGATAAGCATCCTTGATAGCCTGTTTTATGATCATTAAAATTGATACTTTGGCAGCCCCTGCATTAGGTTATCAAATCCACATTGATTATTCTTCTAATAGTTCAAAAATCACTAAAAAATTCACTGAAGTACAAAAATGCAATACTTATCAAATTAATTCTTACAGATTGCGTGTTACTATGCTCCATTTGATGAATTAACAGAAGAACCTGAAGAAAAGAAATCTAATGGACCAGAAAGATTAAGGAACCACAAAAAAAAAAAAAGAAAGAGTAAAATAATTTGAAGGGGGAAGGGGGGAGGAACAAGACTAGCAATTAGCAGAGGATAAAATGGTGAACATCAAAGTGTAGTTGACAGCTTTGTTATAGTAAACCTCAATGTTGAGAGATGTAGCATTGAGTAGCATAGGTGAGAAGCAATCTCCATCATCATCAACAGAAGGACTTTCAATTAAGCCTTCTATGTGATATCGATCACGGTCTCCATCTAGTAGAAATAATCTACAGCTCGCAACCCCCCTTTAACCACTATCGCCCCCATCCCCATCACAGGTTAAACATCTACTGACATACTTTCAATAAGACGAGGGGAGAGAGAATTGATTAATACCTGTGAGAAATTGTTCTTGAAGTATGAACTGATGAGAGGGTTTCAACTAGGGTTTCGACTAGGCTGAATTTGGGGACGGGAAGAGGTTTTGTCTGCCAGAAGAGACAACAAAGGAACCCTTAGGGTTTCTTCGTGAGAACACGCTGGAGAGAACTTATGGAAATTTAGGAGGGAAGATTTGGGGAAAAAATTATCTTTGGTCAAGTGCACGGTGGATATCCAAAGAACATTAGGTACACTTAAATGTCATTGGTCCTAAAAAACTAGGTATTAAGGTCGCCAGCGTCGTGTGACCTAAAAATTAGGGACCCTAAAACTACTTTTTTTTGTAGTGGTTGGGGGATCTTCCTCTCCATATTTCATATGGAGTTTTATTATGAAACTTGTTTACCAGGGATCTGTTCTGGGTAAAACATGCAGTATTGACGGCTTCTGCCCAGAAATACTTCGGAAGTTTAGCTTCTGCCAGCATTGTTCTTGCTGCTTCAATTAGTGTTCTGTTCTTCCGTTCAGCTACACCATTTTGTTGAGGAGTACCGGCGGCAGAGAAGTTGTGGCCGATCCCGTGGTCATCGCAGTATTTTTCTACACCATTGTTCTTGAATTCAGTGCCATTGTCTGATCTTATGTCACAAATGTCTTCAAGCTTTTGAGTTTGAAGTCTTCTGAAGAGACAGTGACTAGGTCATACATTTCATCTTTAGATGTCATTGTTTCAATCCAAGTGAATCTAGAGTAGTCGTCAACTACCACAAGTGTATACTTGTCTCCAGAAATACTGGCTGTTGTGATTGGTCCAAAGAGATCCATATGCAGAAGTTGAAGAGGTCTGCTTGTTGATAATACAGACTTTCTTTTGAAGGAAGACTTGGAAAGTTTTCCTAGTTGGCAAGCTTTACAACTTCTGTCATGATCGGCAGACACCGTAGGTAGACCTTTGACAAGCCCATCTTTTGAGAGCTTGGAGAGGTGCTTGAAGTTGAGGTGACTGAGACGCTTGTGCCATAGCCAACTGTTGTCACGAACGTTGTTAGCTACTAGGCAAAGGCTTGAGAATCTCCCTAGAAAATTTAAGTCCACGACATAGACGTTTCCTTGTCTATTGCCGGTCACTATTGTAGAGCAGGATTCACTATCTTTGATGAGGCACTGGTTGGAGTTGAATTGGCATAGCAGTCCTTTGTCGCAAAATTTGGATATGCTCAACAGATTGTGCTTTAGGCCACTCACTAGGGAAACTTTGTTGATGGAGAGACTTCCTCTAGTGATTGAGCCATATCCAATTGTTTTTCCTCTTGCATTATCTCCGAAAATAACAGTGGGTCCTTTAGCTTCGCTTATATTCAAGAAGACTTCTCCCAGTCATGTGTCTTGAGCAGCCCACCGTCTGTACCGATGTATTTGTTTTCTGATTCTATAGCCATGAAGCATTCCTGAAAAGAAATTAAAGCAAGAAGGTACCTTTATTTTCTTTCGGGTCCTAAGGATTAGCAACCTTTTGGAACCCATACCTGCTTGACCTTGAGAGAACTAGGTCTCTCAGATCTTGGAGTGAACCTTAGCAGGCATTCTGGGGCCAGATGGCCTAGGCAATTGCAAGAATGACATAAATGAAAAGTCCACAGAGAACTGTTAGTGTCTTCAACTGAAGAGTGCTTATGATCATGCCTTTTCTTGACATCCATTCTTGGTTCAGCTTGCTTGTTGATGATAGACTTAATTGGTTTCTTTTGAATCTTCCTAGGTAGGTTACCATCAGACTTAGCTTTAGCTTTTCTGTTGATTACTTTTTCAGAAGGATTTGGTAGAATACCTTTAAGTTTACCTTCAACAGGTAAAGGAGCCTTGCATGTTTCATAGACAAACTTGATAGTTACCGGTAGAGGTTTAGTAGGTCTACCGCCAGCAGACTTTGCCTTAGCATAGTTGTTGCTGGCAGACTTCACTTTCTCTACCATTACCTTTTCAGGTTTCTCATTTGAGTCAGTCATTTTGGCTTTTCCTTTCTGAACATTGGGGTAAACATAAGGAACACTTGAATAGTCAAGGCCTCGCTTCCCTATATTTCCGAATGTCTATTTAGAGAAAGATATATCATTAGTAGTCTCAGAAGATTCACCTTTCTCTATGACTGAAGAGATTGTCGAAAGAGGCACATCTGAATATCCTATGCCAGTTTTATCATTACTAGATTTTTGGCTAGAAAGGATTTCTTCGAATGCATCCTTGGAGCTATTCCAGGAGTCAATTGTCTTTTGTAAGGCAATTTTCTCTAGGTCAAGTCTTTTGATGTGCTCAGATAGACAATCAATTTTGTCACAAAGAAATTTGTTTTCTTCCTTCAGTTTGATACTCTCTTGTTGACAGCTATTGAGAGTTTGAATCTCATTGCCATCATAGATTTCTCAAAGAGAAGTTTTTCACGCTTCTTGGCCGCTTAACATAGGCTACTCTAAAGGAATTAAATTCTTCAAGCATATCTTGATTATCCTTGAGAAGTTCTTCCTTACTGAAGCTGTCATAGTTGGTTTCACTTTTATCCAAGGGACTAGGTGAAACTTCGACTTCATTTTCAGAGTCATAGGTAGGACCTGAATCATGAGCGATTAAGCATATGTTATCTTGCTCACAATCATCTTCCTCCTCTTCTGAATCAGTCTCAAACCATGTATCAACCTGTTTGTCTTCTATGTCTTCAGCCAACATACCCTTTTGTTTTTGAAATTTTCTAAAAGAGGGTTTTCGGTATGCTTCAAATTTTGGCTTATGACATTTTGAGGCAAAATGACCAGGTTTTTTACAGTTGTAACACACAAGCTCTTCCTTAGATGAGCTTTCACCATTTTTCCTAAAAGGTTGTTGGTGTGTGTTCTTCCTTCCATATTTTGCGAATTTTTGAAAACGTTTTACTAACATGGCAAATTGTTTATCTGATAAAAAATCGTTTTCACAGGAAGAAGTGGAAGGTTTGTTTTCAACAGTGATTTTCTTCTTGGACCATGGCTTGCAAGGACACAGTTCTGAACAGTTTGCCTTGCTATAGAGCTTGATTAACTTCAAGTTCATAAACCTTCAAACTTGCGTAAAGACTACGAAGAGTCATCTCGTTTAAGTTCTTGGATTCTTTCATAGCCTTGGTCTTAAGATGTCATAAGCTACCTAGAGAGCCTAGAAACCTCATGTTCATTTCCTTTTTGTCATACGTTTTACCAAGAGAAAAGCAGCTATTTATTACCTCACTAAAGCGATCGTATGCTTGTGTCAAGGTTTCCTTAGGATCCTTTTTGAAAGAATCAAACTGATGGATGTATGTATATTTTCTGTTATCTCTTGTGTCTTGGTCTCCTTCCAAGTATTCCACAAGAGCTTCCCACATCTCTTTTGCAGTTGTACATCGAATCACTTGCTGGTATGTGCTTGTATCTAGAGAGCTGGTGATTATGTTGACTGCTTTGCTGTCAAGTTCTACCAGCTTTCTATCATCATCTGTCCATTCATATTTTTTTTTAGGTACTTCTGCAGGATTCCCAGCAATGGAGGCTAGAAGATTTGGCCTCATTGGTACATGTTGACCTGCAGTAATGCATTTCCATCATCTGTTGTCAATAGAATTCATAAATCTCATTACTTTATCCTTCCATACATCAAAATGTCCTTCGTCCAATATTGGGACGTGGTTAGCATTAGATGTAGGCAACATGTAGTGTGTTTGTGCCATTTTATCGTATTTCTCAAAAGTTTAATCTTGGAAAAACTTGTTTTCAAAGAGTAAGGCTCTGATACCAATTGTGGGTCCCAATGGGAACAATAATAAGCTAGAAGGGGGGGTTGAATATCTTATTAAACACTTAAAACTTTTTAGTAAATACTTTGAAAGGTACTTGCAATCTATTGAAAAGATTGAAGTAGCGGAAGACCTTCATGGTAGTTGTTTCCAGTCTGCCGATAAGCACTACCGGTAGACCTTTTACAAGTTACTTAAGTTCTGCTGTAAACGGATAATGATAATCAAAGTACTTAAGCAGTTCAAATATCAGACAAACAGTAAGGAATAACACAAGTATTTTGGGATGGTTCACAATATAAAGAGTGCTACGTCCACCACCAAGGCAGTCAACCTTGGATTTAAATAGTGCACTATGTTTTCCACTAGATCAATTACAAAGAATATCCCTAATGGATCATGTACAAAATATTGACTTGTGTTTGGGGTCTAGGGAATTAAATATCTCAGAATACAAGATATTTAATTGCAAGTGTATATAGTAAATGAAAGTAAACAACAAGAAGTTAAAACAATAGGTGTTGATGAACAACTTCTTGTTGTTGATGAGGACTTCTAGATCTGTAGAAGATCTCTTGATTGCACTGAGCTGAAAGACTTGGAGTTATGGAGTTTCAGAGCAATCCTTTTAGTGTTCGATTGATTCTGTACAGTTCTTTTTCTCTCTGTCTTCAATGGCAGTATTTATAGCAGGTGCACTTCAAAAGATCCGTTGGAGAAGACGAATATTTCAATAGCTCTTTCTAAGAATGCATTAAATGCATGGGGCTGTCAGTCAAGGATTTTCGTCTTCACGTATATCTAGAGCAGTGGAATGATTTCGAGATCTTCAAAAGGTGGGCGATTTAGGTGTCGATTCGAGAGTTGTTGCGCAAGAGGAGACACCGCTTTTTCCTCGCTTTCACTGCTCAAAACGAAGTCTTCTCGCTTTCAAAAGTTGCTTTCGGCGGCTTGATATGTCAGGGAATGTTTTGGATTAATTCAAACAATGATTAGGATAATTTTGAATTAATCCAATGAGTCATTGCTGGACATGACACGTCATAAGAGACCAGGTGGACACAAGGTCTGCCGTTTGTAGGTTTTGAGCAGGTCTTCCGGTGAAGATTGAAGAGGTCTTCCGCTGAACCTGTAAAGTCCTATAAAACCTATACTAGGCAAAGTTCTATACACAGTTGCCACGCTAATCGATACGCAGCCCGATTAGCCACTGAAGTATAAAACTAATGTAATGAACTGAACAGATATAAATCTAACATAAGAATTAACACTATGTGACACTCAAAACCATCAAAGGGAGCGTAATTACAGACCACTTAGCCGATCTACCCTTGAAGGCCGAAGATGCAATGGAGCCTGACTTCCCAGACGAAGGTGTCCTGGAAATCACTGACCATGACACCGGCTAGCAGATGTTCTTTGATGGAGCCGCAAACAAAAAAGGCTTTGGCATAGGAATCCTGCTCATCGATCCGGCTGATTCCCATACTCCGCTGGCCATAAGGTTGGAGTTCGAATGTTCAAATAACACGGCGGAGTATGAAGCCTGTATTGCTGGCCTAGAAGAAGCTCTCCAAATGGGAGCCAAAGATCTCGAAGTCTATGGGGAGTCTGCCCTAATTATAAATCAAGTCGAAGAAAGATGGAAAACCCAAAATCCCCGGCTGCAGCTCTATCATGCCAAATTGACAGCACTTGCCGCCCGATTTGACTCTATCTCGTTCCATTATTTGCCACGAGATAGAAATCAATTCGCCGATGCCCTAGCCACCCTGCCATCACTCGTCCAAATTCCCGTAGAAACTAATGTTCAACCATTTGTTGTCGGGAAGAAGGTCACTCTAGCATACTGCCTCAAAATTAATGTAGCCCCCGAAGCAGATCACGAGCCCTGGTACGCTGATATTCTAAATCTGCTTTAGAAAGGTATCTATCCTCCCAGCCTAGACAAAAGGGGAAAATTCTCCCTGCGAAGGTGGGCCTCACAATTTTTACTCAGCGATGACAGCCTGTATAAAAGACACTGTCAAGGCCTTAATCTGTTATGTGTCGATCAGGCCAAAGCTTAGCCAATAATGGATCAACTTCATGGTGGTACCTACAGGCCCCACATGAATGACCATATGCTGTCCAAGAAAATTATCCGACAGGGGTACTATTGGAGTACGCTTGAAACCGATTGTATTCGATGGGTGCGGCACTGCGATAAATTCCAACGCTTTGCCAATCTGCAGCATGTGCCCCCGCACGTCTTTTATAACTCCACATCCCCCTGGCCCTTCTTAACATGGGGAATCGACGTCATAGGCCAAATTCACCCAAAGGGATCTAATGGCCAGGAATATGTCCTAGTAGCCGTCAATTATTTTACAAAGTGGGTGGAAGCCTCTTCCTATAAAATCATGAATGCTCGAAAGGTGTCCGAGTTCATCCGAGCCAGTATAATATATCGCTACGGGGTACCTTTCGAGATAATCTCTGACAACGGCTCACATTTTGAAGGGGATGTGAACCGTCTACACGACGAGTTCAAAATCCAAAGGCACAAATCCTCCCCCTACCGGCCACAAGCCAATGGTGCCGTTGAAGCAGCCAATAAAACACTTGAGAACATCATTAGAAAGATGGCTGACACAGGAAGAGACTGGCCAGAAAAATTACCGCTA
This sequence comes from Codonopsis lanceolata, assembly GCA_013146195.2. Lineage (NCBI taxonomy): Eukaryota > Viridiplantae > Streptophyta > Magnoliopsida > Asterales > Campanulaceae > Codonopsis > Codonopsis lanceolata. Next base: position 153,025,929 of record CM028380.1, read on the forward strand.
GCCCTCTGGGGCTATCCCACTTCAGTCCGCACACCCACTGGGGCTACCCCCTATTCTCTAGCATATGGCATGGAGGCGGTATTGCCAATAGAGGTTGAAATTCCATCACTGAGAGTGATGAGGGAATCTGGTGTAGCAGAAATTGACTGGGTCAAAGGGCGATTTGAAGAATTGGCCCTAATCAACGAACGACACCTACTAGCACTGGAACATACCCGAGCGTATCAAAGGCACATAGCCCGGGCCTTCAAAAAGAAAGTCAAAGACCGCGACATCCAAGTTGGAGATCTCGTGCTTCGAGAAAAACCCCCTAGTTATGTAGATACTAGGGGAAAATGGAAGTCTCTATGGATGGCACCATATATTGTTAAGGAGATCCAGTCAGGAGGTGCCGTACTTCTCACAAACCAGGATGGAGAAGATCTTGTTCAGCCCTTCAACCTCGAAAAACTTAAAAGGCACTATGCCTGAGTTAATCTATCCAGCTGTTGCTTCCCTCTCCAGCTCGCTAGGTTGAAAACCTGAAAGGGCGGCCTAGGAAAAAGTTAGAGCACAAAAAATAATGATAAAAGAAGGAATAAGGGATCGCTAGGTTGAAAACCCGAAAGGGCGGCCTAGGCAAAAATTAGAGCATATATAAAAAAGAAAAAATCAGGAGAAAAAGGAGAGGGAAGGAACTATTTGAGTCCTCAGCGTTCTACCTACGGTCTTCAGCATGCAACGGGCTCAACTGATAGGAAAGAGAAAAACCACGACAGAAGCTCATAATAGGACATTAAAATATAATATTATGGGTCCTAAGGTGCAACTTATGAATATTTATTAAGCCATTTTGATTATGCATTATGCCTATACATATCTATATATCCCCCTTGTTTCCCCAGAGACTATCCCTTCTTTTACAGCTCAAGCCCCAAAGTGGCCCATCAATGTCTACGGCGTCCGCCCAGCCGGGCCCATATATTCCTCTTACGAGGCGCCGAAGAAGCTCTAGTCTCGCCTGCATGTGAGCCTCCAGAAGTGTCCTCCTCTTCATCATCAGCATATCCGTTCTCCTGGGTAGCTGCATTACTCGGACCAGCTCCAACATTTCTGAAAGAAGTACCCCATACAGGCAGAGGAGGAGGGACAGCCTCCTCTGGTTCCCACAGATTATTCTACCTGCTCGCAGTGCTCAGCCGAGGAGGCTCATTTCCGCCAGTTTTGAAAGCCGTGCCCCATCCAGTCTGAGGGGGGGAGAAGCTACTTCCAGTTCCCAAGGGTTGTGTTGCCTGCTGGCGTTGCTTAATCTGTGGGGTGCATTGCTGGGACCCGTGGTGTTTGGTCCAGGAGCTGTTCGGGCACCAAGATTGTGTACCCGCCTGAACTCCGCCTCCAAGGGCTGAGGGACAACTAGCCCCGATCGAACTGTCAATGTCCTTGCCTATCTCCATCAGGCGAGCATCTATTCTGTTAGTAATATGACGGCCCAGCAAGTTCCTCAGTCTGTGCCTGATCACGCGAGATGCCCCCTCGGCAGCCATCATTATCCATGCCAAATACTCATGTGAAAGAAGCATGTAATCAGAAAATAAATAGGCTGCCTCCAGCCTGTCAAAATCCCGTTGCCACATTCTTTGAATAGTGGCACCAAGATCCTTGTCATTATTTTCCACCTCCAAATATACAGGACGAGTTGAGTCAGGGATCAGCTGCTCTTTCCGGAATTGGCGCAAGATCCGGTCAGGTCTATAAAAAAGGGTCCGCTCGATGCCCAGCATGACCACTTGATCATACTCAGCGGAATACAGAAGAAAGCACGGGATCTGCCAATGATGGATCACCCAGACTATATCCATGGAGCCCCTGTGGTAAAAATTCTCAGCCCAATCAAATTCTGAATAATTAATTTGAGGGAAATGACCGCGAAGGCCATAAAACACTGATTCATATGGTGCTCCATGGGGCACAGGAGCCATCACCCATAGAAAATGCTCCTCCAACCACATATGGAGCAAAATGGGGTTGCCAGTAGGGAACAATGCATCGCCTACGGCAAAAGCATTCAGGCCCGCTAAAGTCTCCGCTAGAATCACCGAAACAATGTTTAACCGGCGATCCCGTGCCTCTAATGCCAGGTCAACGACCCGCACATCGATAAATCCGGGTTGGCCCACCAACAAATATCTCCCTACCAGGCAAAGGAAGAGCCAGCTACGCCGCAGTAATCTATATCATCCTCCCCCGACTTCAGAAAGACCTGAAGGACAAATCAAAAGTCACTTGATCATAAAAACCTGGAGTGGCGCGGCGAGTAGTGCGAAATAATTCCCTAATGGCCATGTACGGACGCCTCCTGTCAGAAGGCACGGCAATTAGACGAGAAGGTGCCACCCTCAGCATTGCACAAAATTCATTATAAGTGGGGCACATTTCATTCATAACGAAATTAAAAAGATGATCCTGAGGAGACCAAAACCTGGAGGCTCCCCTCAACATGTCCCAGTTTATGATGACATTCCTCCAGGACAATAGGCACCAGAACCCAAAGATATGATCAAACCAATCCCGCTCGTCTGATCGCAGAGAAAGGATCTAAAAATCCAAGGCATTCTCATAAATTTCTATTTCTAATGCCGTATGAATGCGTGCGGCCATTTGTAAAAGAGATGCAAGGGATTATAAGGCAAAAAGGGGGCAACGGCTGAGCAGAAGAAAACTTAAGAGTTGTGAGAAGAAGGATCGAATGAGCTTGTGAGCAGGCAGGCCAGTCTCCGTCCGTTTTTATACCGAAAATTCAAAGAAACGGACATTTCTGAGAATAGTACGTGAATAGTGATAAATAGTGGCTGCACAGGAGAAACTCATGGCGCCACCATAAGCTTCTCCTGGCGCCACGCCAAGCCTTCCATTTGGCCGTGCCAGGTGCTCTCCACTGTACCCTGGAAAACTGCTGGTATCCTGGTTTTATTCGTCCCGACCATCCACTGCTGTTGTGTCTGATCGCAAGGAAAGGAAATAGCTAGAAAGAAGGGCTATGGCCACGGGCTCAATAGCCATAATACATCGAGGAAACAGGGGAAGGCGGCCGTCTTTCCTTTCCTGTATCATCAGAAAAGCCCACTCCAATCTAAAGGTGTATTCTTATAAACTCCTTTTCCAAAAATACAGCGTGTCATTACCCTTTAGATATTTGGTATAGCTTTATTTCTTGTGTGTTTGAGTCTGCATGTGTAATATTTTTCATCATATACAATTATATTGCATTATATAATAAATGTTTGTACATGTTTCTTTTATAAAAAAAAAGAAAAGAAGAAAGAGAGACTAATAATCGCAGGTATCCAAGACTAATGCACTTGGGACGACTAGCTCCTGTCAAAGCCACCACCCATGACCCTGGGACCCGTTATGCCGCCAGCTCTATACACCCGACCTCTACCCTGGGCACGACTCGACCCGCCATCCGTGTCATCATCATCATCTTCTCGACGCCGGGTCTGCCGCACTGTGCCGCTCCCTATGCAGGAAAACTCGTCAGCAAGCTTCTGATAAAGCTTGCTAATACTGAAGAAGCCTCGCAGCAGCTTCTTGTAGGTAGACACGTTCACCTATATATAAAAAAATATGGAAAGTGAGACAAAAAGAAAATATATTAGTCTCCAAAAAAATATATATAGACATGCATAAAAAAATGAATGATGAAGAAATGTGTGCATGATGGAAAATAATAATAAATGTAAAGGTAAATGTGTCTACCGAACAGACCTGCTCCGGGACCCGACGTTCCTTAGGGATCTCGACATCAGGGAGAACCTCTTCTACCATATGACCGCCCCATTGATACCGGAACGTAGAGAAGACATCATCAGGCTCTGCAAACTCCAGGTTCTCGTCGAGAGATGAAGTAGAAGGCCCTGGTCTGGCAGAGGCATCAGAATGCCGTCTGGGCGCGGCCTGAGCAGGGAAAGGAGGATGTAACACTATCCTAAAGAAATCCTCATATGCCATGATCGGAAAATCTGTAGCTGGCATGAGGTATTTCGACAGGTACTGATACCTGTTCGACAGCTGGTCGGGCTCCATCACCCAGAAAGGAGGCCGAGAAGGCACCACGGGAGGTTCTAAGATCGACTGGTGCTGGCGATTAACCCTCCTATGTATAACGACTCTACCATAATGGATACCATCAGAATCCGGCAGCGGATTAATCCCATGGCGATAGCATAATGCCCCTCCGGGCCCTCCCAAGGAAGGAAGTGCAATGTACCAGGAATTGAGCTAATGATTCGTTCCCGCACTCGTTCCTTACTTTTACAACCACCGTCCTGGGTTGGCTGAACCCTGTTATCATCAATATACTGGCACAGATACGGCGGCTGGTGGACACGCTAAATGAGAGGACCCGGCATCAAGTGGAAAAATGAAAAGGCCCAGACCTACAAAGAGAAAAAACAATGTGTGTTGTCAGTAAAAAAAAAGAGTAAAAAAAAATATATGTGCTGCAAAATAAAAAAATAAAAAATAATATATATATATATATATATATATATCATAAGAAGGAAAAGGCATATACCTCCCACGCCGGGGCAAATCCATTCAGGGTCGGCGAATCATTCCGGCAAGCCCTGTCCATGGAAGCATATAGTTCGGCCAGGCCCGCCTGCTCCCAGTCATAAGAGGGGATCCTCCCGAAATCAGCCAAGCAGGCCAGGACGGAAACTCGCAAGTTGGTAGAGGAGTTGGCAAAGAGCGACGTGCCACGAAAGAAAAATAAGAATGCTTTAGCCACTCGAGTCACGGCAGCCATGTCATTTGTCGGCACTCACCCGACATTGCTGAGAAGCCAGTTTTGCATGCTGCCGATAAAGATCTCGTCCGTCGATTTGAACTCTGGCTCGAAGCCCAAAAGGTCCACCACCTCTTCTCGACGCCGACGAAGAGTATCATCCAGGGCCAGAGTCTCCTCGATACTGGTAGGGAGGCCAGTAATAGCAGTGAAGTCACAAGGGGTCATGGTAGCCTCCCCCCAGCTAAAGTGTAATGTATGGTTGGTGTCCCACCAGAAGTCCCGCAACGCATTAAAAGTTGGCAAGTAGCTTGTGAAGGGTTGGAAAGCATGCAGAAAAGCTCTAAAATCGGAGCCCTTCACCAGGACCTGTGTCACCTCGGGAAACATGCGGTAAATATCTATCACGTTGGTGCACGAAGCCCGGACTCTCTTGAATGCCCTGCGAAACTGGAAAAGAAGAAAAAAGGGGGAAAAGGTAAGTCTGCTATCTTTATTTTCCTCGTAAAAAATATAAATAATAAGAGTAAACAATAATGATAAATAAGTACGAATAAATAATAAAAATGTTGTATGCATTGTATTTCATAAATTATAAAAACTGCAGCATGCTAATTTCCTGTAAAAAAACCAAAACAAAAAAAAAATGTGTGTATTTTGAAAATATATGTTGTACTTTTTTCATTCTCATAATAAATAAAAATGCACTTTTTGTGTATCCAAGCATGTATTTTAGCCATAAAAAATGATGAAAAAATAAAAATGAAAAAAAAAGTATGTGTATTTGTTTTGCATCTAAATAGTTATTTTTGCATTCTAGGCATCATAAAAATACATTTTAAGCATGTATACTGCATTTTCACATCATAATACGCATGATAGAATAAAGAATGTTCATGCATCATGTTAATAACCATCTTATATTTTTTTCTGCATTGCATTTGTAGCAAGTAAAGTAATACATGCATCCGTCATTTGTATTTATTGTCCAATAAGCTGGCTTAGGGGTACGATAAAAAGAAAATAAAATGCCACCGGTCATGAAAATAAATATTCTTATGGCATTTACTATGTCCCTGCAGTATAAGCATGTATGGAAAATGATTTTAAGGCATAAAATATATCTGTTTTGTCTTATATTCATTCGAAAATATGCCCAAAAATGTGTTCATAAAAATTTAAATTGTATTCCGAAAAGTCCGTCTCGTGAACATATAGCATGCAAAAATATGATTTAGCCTAGAACATGCATCATATAGCTCCAATTGCATTTATAGTATAAATCATGCATCGTAGGGTCAAATAGTGACCACTAGTTCAATCATGCATCGCAAGAATAAATTACATAAAATTGCATGCATCATTACTTAATTACATCATTTAGGCATAAATAGGACATGCATAAGCATCATTAATAAAGTCAGGAGTGCTCCAAAGGTCCCAAACAGTGCTAAAATCTAGCAGATCTGAAGTATATCCAGGCAAAGCTAAAGAAAGAAGAAACTTACAGAAGTGGGTGGAAGATTGGACACATGAGTGTTCCGATCACGAAGAATGTTGCCCAAGTCGTCCGTAGAGTACCGATATTTGAGTTTATTTTGGACCAAATGAGGAAACTCTTTCCTCCTTTCGCTATATTCTGGGTGCATCAGAGCTTTCCCCTTCCTGGATCGTAAAGAAGATGCTATTTGCTAGACAAAACACTCGATTTGGTGAAAGAAAATTGAGAAAATGAGCGGAAATGGAGAAGAAACTTAAATGAACAACAATGTCGTCGGCAGAGGAACGAAGAAAGAAAGAAAGAAGAAGAAAGGAGCATGTGGCTCCCTTCCTGCTTCCCCCATCAATAATAAGGGGAGGAAAAATGAATTTTTCCTTTTCCTCCCTCCAAAGTTTGAAGCTGCGACACTTAAGTCCCCATGTTCCAGAATTTCCAAAATGGCCCCAGAGCTTAACGAAGAGTTAACAAAAGTAATTTTGTTAACAAAATTTGACGGTCATCCATCTGAGGGCAAAGAAAAAGTAATATCCCCAGCAGCTCTGCCGCGAAATAAGCAGAAAAAAATTCAGGCGGCAGAAAAAAAAGAAGTAGAAAGAAAAGAAGAAAAAAAAAAGGAAAAAAGAAGAAAAAAAGAAGTCCATGGCTTGAAGAAGTGATAGTGGAACAAATGTCAAAATCAACCGAATCCGTGGCAGCCACCCAAACACGAAAAGGTAAGACAGGTAAAGTATTCCTGTCCTAACTTCAAAAAAATAATAATAAAAAAAATGAAAAAAAAATAAAAAAAGAGTCTTTTTCAAAAAGAGTTTTGTATTTCAATAAAGAAAAAAAAAGAAGTTTTTGTTTTTCAAAGAAAAAAAAAAGTCTTTTTCAAAAAGAGTTTGGTTTTTCAATAATTAAAAAAAGAAGAAGTTTTTGTTTTTCAAAGAAATAAAAAAAAGTCTTTTTCAAAAAGAGTTTTGTTTTTCAAAAAAAAAAGAGGAATATTGAAAAAAAAAGAGAGGAATATTTCAAAAAAAGAAAAAGAAAAAAAAAGAGGAATATTTCAAAAACACAAAAAAAAGGAATATTTCAAAACACAAAAAAAGAGGAATATTTCAAAAACACAAAAAAAGAGGAATATTGAAAAAAACAAAAAAACAGAGAGAGAGAGAGAGAAGAAGGGAAAAGGCAAAAGAAAGATCCTTTTGTGTCGTATCTGGTGACAAATTTTTGTCAGTTTGATACAGTTTTCGAAAAACTTGAAGAAAATCTTCTTTGTCGTGCTTGGCGACAGATTTTGATCGGTCGAGTGCAGTTTTCGGGAAATTTGAAAATTTTCTCATTTGTGTTTGGAAACAAGGTATTGACCAGCCGAACACATTTTTTTGAAAATTTCTCTTAACATATTTCGATAACAAGGCATTGATTAGTTGAAATATGGTTTCCGAAAAACTTTAAAATCTTCGCACTGTATTTGACGGTCGTTTTCGACCGTTTGAATACGGCCTTTTCGAAAAACATTAAAATATTTTTCCTGTTGTGTTCTTTATTGGGTTTTTGACCCAAAGGACATGACATCCTCATTGGTTGTTCGACTTGTTTTGGCCCGAACTACGTTTTGGTCCGATTTCCTTTATTAAGGGATACGTAGGTAGCCTACACTAGTAGGTCCGACCATCACAGCACTAAATTTTCATATCAGCTTTAAAACTAGGATAACATGTTATAACCGACTAAATATTTCTAGGCTATGGAGTTTGGTTAGCATGATAAACTGTTGCATTATAACTGTTACCTATTGCATTTCTCTCCTATTTTTAATTGAACGAAATTGGAGAATCTATCGTTTATCAACGATGTTCGTCTACTCAGTAAGCCTCGGGTTACCCGTAGACTCCATCGTTGAGGGGCTCTGTAGACACCCCAATTTCGTACCCCTTATATGTGACTCTGACATATGATATCAAGAACTGTTTAAACTTAACAAATGTCAAGTTACAGGAGTCAAAAATGCAAAAGGCAAAGCAGGATGCGCAAAACAGTAAAATGTGAGGGGTGAAAATGCCAAAATTGAAACTGGAATAGTCACTTTGCGCGGCCAAAAGGGTGATCTAGCGCCGCACCAAGCAAGGGTGAAGTCCGCGCCATGTGAGCTACAGTCCCTCTCCCAGTTAACGCATTGTGCAAGCGACGAAGGCCGGTGTACAACGAATCGATGCGCGCTGAAGGGATTTTTAATCCCCGATGAGTCCCTTCGTCCACCTATAAATAAGAGTGTTGGGCTCCCTCAGAGACACACCAAATTCATCACAAAGAAACTTTGAGAAAATCTCTGCGTCGTCTTAACGCTGAGATATAGCGAGGGAAGTGAGATAGGGAGTGTTTAGCCCATAGAGCTTAAAAACCCCGTCCAAACTTCGCCAAAACACAAATCCACCGGTTAGAAGTGATCCCTAGCATTTTAGTTAGGTATCCACCTCATTTCCCCGGCCCAAAATCCATAAAGTAAGCCGTTACTCTGCCCGAGTAACAGGCCAAAAAACACCCAAACTAAGCTATTGTTCCGCCCAACCAAAAAGGCCAAAACAACCACAAATAAGCCGTCATTCTGCCCGAGTGAGCAAGCCAAAATCATCCTAAATAAGTAGTCATTCTGCCCGAATCACAACAACAACAACAACAACAAAAGACTCCCTCTCCACGAAGGACAAAGCGAGCACACCGCGCTCTAAAAGGTAATAGCCTTTAAGGGCATTTATTTTTGTAAAGTTGTTCTTTAAAATTCGGCCCAATGTAGCAAATATAAGCCGTTGTGCTGCCTAGATTTAGTTGGAAAAATTATGTAAAAAGAGCCGTTATAATGGCCAAATATTTTTAAATATATTTGTAATTATTGTAAGGAGACGGCTGCAAGTAGGTAAATAATGTAGTCGCAGATGTGTTTGTTTTTATTTCCCTGTCTTTAATGCTTTGTTTATTTGCTAAATAAATATAACAATAAGCATACTTTAGCCAAAAACCATTTTTGAGACCGAAAGGGCGAGTTGGGTGCCTAGCACCTTCCCAACTCGTAACTTAGCCTCCGAACCCGTTTTCTTAATCTCTGGTTTTTCTTTTTTTTTTTGGTTTTGCTTTATTTTTTCCTTAAAATAAAGATGGAGACCCTAAAACATTTTGGATCCAGTGGGGCCTCGCAGCACTCCTTTTTTGCACTTTTCTGTTTTCCCCTAAAAAAGGGAAAATGGGAATGAAAGGGTGGTGTATTCCCATATCTTGGTATCCCCTAAACAAGGGGATAACTTGACGCGGGAAACCCAAAGCTCCCATAATGATCCGAGATGAGCCATAAGGCTATTTTTATAAAATCCATAGTGGGGGCGTCGCAACATCCTTTCTTGTACTTTTCTGTTTTCCCCTAAAAAAGGGAAAATGGGAATAAAAGGGTGATGCATTCCCATATCCTGGTATCCCCTAAAAAAGGGATAACTTGATGCTGGAAACCCATAGTTTCCATATTGGATCAAAAATCCACTAAAGGCAACTGAGGCGTATTCAAATGCGCTATTCTAGACAGCACTCCTCTCGCACTTTTAATTTCGCCTTCCCCTAAAAAAGGGAGGGTGGAATGAGAGCAGTGGATGTCCCTTCATCCCCACGTACGCACACTCCTATCCAAGGGCGCGCGGGGCGCGGGTGCATTTTCCCGGGAACCCACACACGTGCTGTAGATTTACGAAGCACTGCCATTTGTCGCAATGACGTACCCATCGGATACAATCAATTTCTAGCGTGCTCCAATAGTACCTCTGTCGGATGACTTTCTTATATAGCATATCCCCGTTCATATGTGGCCCGTAGGTACCACCATGAAGCTGGTCCATGGTAATGCCTTTTGTAAAGGCTGCGTCCGCTGACAACAAATTGTGATGCCCATCTCCGTAGGGAAACTTTCCCCCTTTAGTCTAGACTGGGAGGATAGAGTCCTTTCTGAAGCAGATTCATGATGTCTGAATATCAAGGCTCGTTGTCTCTTTTAGGAGCAGCATTGATTTTGAAGCAATAAGACGAAGTGACCTTTTTCCCAACTATAAATGGTTGGACATTGGTTTCTATGGGAATTTGGACCAATGATGCTAGAGTGGCCAAGGCATCGGCGAAATGATTCCTATCTTGCGGCAAGTAATGAAACGAGATATTATCAAATTCGGTGGCTAGTGCTGTCAGTTTGGCATGATAGAGCTGCAGTCGGGGATCTTGAGTTTTCCACTTCCCTTCGACTTGGTTTATGATTAAGGTGGAGTCACCATAGACTTCCAAGTCTTTGACTCCTTTTCGAAGGGTTTTTTTCTAAACCGGTGATAGAGGCCTCGTATTCAGTTGTGTTGCTTGAGCATTCGAACTTTAATCTTATGGCCAATGGAGTGTGGGAATCTGCTGGATCAATTAACAAGATGCCTATGCCAAAGCCTCTTTTGTTGGTGGCTCCGTCAAAGAACATTTGCCAATTGGTGTCATGATCGGCAATTTCTAGGACACCTTCGTATGGGAAAGCTGGGCTCATCTGCATCTTCTACTTCTAGAGGCAGATCAGCTAAATGGTCTGCAATTATGCTGCCTTTGATATATTTGAGCGTGACATAGGTAATGTCAAACTCGTTGAGGAGGAATGACCATTTAGCTAATCGGCTAGAAAGTGATGGTTTGCCAAGATGTACTTTATAGGATCCATCCTGGAGATGAGTTTGATGGATCGAGCTTGCAGATAGGTTTGGAGCCTTTACGTTGCCTAGACTAGACTAGTGCAGCTTTTCTCCAATGCTAAGTAATTAAGCTCGCTTCCTTGCGGCTTCCTACTTATGAAGTAGATGGCATTTTCGATGTAGGAATTTTCTTTTTCTTGGGCGAGCATAGCCCCTACTGACGTATCTGTGACGGTTAAATATAAGATGAGAGGTTTATGTGTTTGGGGAGGAGCTAGCACTGGTGGATTGATAAGGTAGGCTTTTATTTTTTTCAAAGGCTAGCTGGAATTTTTCGTCCCAGACTTGATCAGTATTTTTCTTTAAGACTTTGAATAGGGGCTCACATATGGAAGTCGGTTGTCTGATGAAGCGGCTGATATATTGTAGTCGGCCCAGGAAGCCTTTGACTTCTGTTGGAGTTTTTGGCTGCGGCATATTTATGATGGCTTTGATTTTGGCCGGCTCGATCTCTATGCTTTGCTCGGTCACCATGAATCCCATGACCTTGCCTTTGGTAACCCCAAATGTGCATTTGGTGGGGTTAAGCTTCATCTGATGCTTTCTTAACCTTTCGAAGAATTTTCGAAGGTCTTTGATATGAGCATCATTGGCATCACTGGAGTGCACGATCATGTCCTCTACGTATACTTCAACTTCTTTATGAATCATGTCGTGGAATAGGGTGGTGGCAGCTATTTGATTTGTAGCCCTGACATTTTTTAGCCCAAATGGCATGACAGTATAGCAGTAGGTTCCCAGGGGGTGGTGAATGATGTTTTTTTTCCTGATCCTCTGCTATCATTTTGATTTGATTATAGCCCAACGTGTCGTTCACGAAGGATCTTATTTTGTGAGAAGCGACGGCGTCTACCACAATATGAATGTTGGGTAGAGGAAAGTCTACGCAGATTCAAACTTTTCCGTTGGGCTTTGGACAATCACTATATTTGATAGCCAGATCGGGTATTCTACTACCCGAATAAATTTGACATATAGCTACTTCATGATCTCTTCTTTCACTTGTAGTCACCATTCTGGTTTGATTCGGCAGAGTTTCTGCTTGATTGGCCGAGCATCAGGATAACTAGGGATCCGATCTTCGAAAATGGCTAGATCCAGCCCAGACATATCTTCGTAAGACAATGCAAAGATTTCCACAAATTCTTTGAGGAGGTCAATAAGTGCTACCCTTTCAAAGCCTTATAGGTAGATGTCGATTTTGACTTCTTTGGTTTCATTGTTCAGCCCAGATTGATAGCGGTTAAGTTTTCATCTGCTGCTGTTGATTGATGTTTTTCTTGGTGCTTGACCGACTTTGCGAGCTCAAGCAGGTAACTTTTATCTTTTGGGTCCATTTCATCAAATGACTCATTATTAAAGCTAATTAATGCGTCTTTAAATGAAGGTGCAACTAAGGAATACGCAAAGACATCTAGATTATCATTATTAGCAAACAGTACAGGGTTATTTACATTATTGAGGACCTGGGGTTTGAGATCCTCAATTTTAGGGAGCGGATCGATAGATGACCAATCTGTAAGGCTATAAGAAGGATAGGGGATAGTATATCCAAAACGGTCCACCAGATATGCGGCCGTCAAGAGCGGGCCGGTTGTAATATACCAATTTTGGAGAGGCTTATCAGTAATAGATTTGAACTCAGCAGGGAGCTTCTCGTAGCTAGTGCCTCCATCTATCATACCTAGGAAACTGTCTCCTAGACATTCATCATTTAACAGGTCAAGAGCATAATCGTCTTGGTCTATAGACCAAGTATTCTCAGCGGTGACATTTTTACATGCAGGGGTATGGGGCTCCAGGGTAACCTTTTCAATTTTATCTATGGCGAGGCTGACATCTTCGAAGATCTCCCTGCTAGGGTTCATTTTCCCATTCTGGTCTAACCAGGGCTCATGAAACATGAGATAGACATCTCTTTCCACTTTCCTTACAAAGTAATCATTTAGGGTTTTTCTATATGGTTGGAGAGGAGGATACTTAAGGACGTTTTTCTCGTTCTGCCCTGCTTTTCTCACGTTTTTGTTTCATGACTACGGCTATTTCAGCTGGAGTAGGTTTGTATCGTAGACCGAAAGGAGGGATACATTCCTTAAGTTCATCTTGGACTAGATTAACAAGTCCTTGCTGGTTTCTACCGAGACCCAGACCAGGCATATAATTCATTTTTTGAAACATGTTTAAAGGGACCATGTTTCCTAAAGATGTAGTCTTTTTCCTGGTGATGTCAGTTTCTCGCCCACATTCAATGGCGTTGACTCTAGCTTGGGGGATAACCTCAAAGCCACTGAGGAATATACCTGTTTCATCATGCTCTATCTCGAGGATTGGGATGTCCCCGTTTTCCTTGTTTTCCACGATCTTATCAGCCAAAATGATTACTATATGATCATCGTGGATAAACTTGACATGTTGATGCAGCGAGGAGGCTACCCCTTTTACCCCATGGATCCAAGAGCGTCCCAGTAACAGGCTGAAAGTGGCTGGTATGTAAAAGACTTGGAATTCTATTGGCATGGTTAAAGGCCTAATAGTCATTATTAAGGTGACCACCCGTAGGACACATCGATTAGTGTTGTCGTATGCCCTTACTGTCTGTGATGAAGGAGCAAGTTCTGATATTTTTTTTCCCAGCTTGGCTAGCGTGCTTGTGGGACATACATTCAAAGAAGAGCCATTATCTATCAGAACTCAGGGAACCCTTTTTTTCCATGATCCCCACAGTGATGTGGAGAGCATTTATGCGGTTGGTTCCTTCCCTTGGCAGATCTAGATCAGTAAACATAATCACATTCCCAAAGTCTATGTTTCCGATCATTTGAGTGAGCTTATTTGGGGAGGTTTAAATAGGGATAACCGCTTGACTCAAAGATTTAGCCAGTGTATCACGGCAGGTTTTGGAAGCACATAGCAAGCCCAGATGGATATATTGGCTTGAGTTTTCCTCATCTGAGCTAGCAGAGTATCTTCCACAGTCTTAGCCCCAGTATACACTACAAGAAAATGGGGTATTTGGGACGGCCAAAAACCGTGCCAAATACTGCCAAAACTGTTCCGAATAGTATTTGGCACGGTTTTGGCTCCTTCCTTAATACTTGGGTGCCAAATACATTTGTCTCGGCTCAAAACCGTCCCAAATACTATTTGGGACGGCAAGGGGATGGTTTGATAGGGTGGTGCTAGTTAACGTACATTTGTGACAGTTTTTGTTGAACCATGCCAAATACTATTTGGCACGGTTTATCTGCCCTCCCAAATAGTAGCATTATGCACGGTTTTTATGTCGTCCCAAATAGTTTTTTGGCACAGTTGGGTTGCCCTCCCAAATAGTAATTTGCACGATTTTGGTTTGCCCTCTCAAATAGTATTGGGGACGGTTCAGTTGCCCTCCCAAATAGTATTTGGCACAGTTTTGGTTGCCCTCCCAAAAAGTTTTTGGCACGGTTTTTTGCCCTCCCAAATAGTATTTGGGACTGTTGTGTTTGGCCTCCCATGTAGTATTTGGCACGGTTGATGCCCTCCCAAATATCATTTGTGGCCAATTTTTTTTGTATTTGATATCGTTTTAATATGTGATGGCCACCATTTGTTGGAGTCAAATATATGCTAATTATCAAATGGAAAACAATTACATTTTATAGAAATGAATTGAAGTCATAACTCAAACTAATTATATAGATATGTTTCTAATTGGTACCCAATTAGTCAAAAGTATAACCTAAAAAACATTCAAAATCACATAAAAGTACAATAAAAAAAAGGATTGTATAGATCAACTAATCTTCAAAAACAAAAGTTTCAATAAATGTCTTTCCTATACAAAAGTGTCTATTGAAATAGCTAGATCAAGTTGTCCATCATTGAAAAAGCTAGCTCAAGTTGTCCATCGATGCGTTGGTCCGAGCCTACAACAAAAATTACATAATTAGTATAAATAACGCCAAAAAAAGATAAGAAAAAATGAGGTACCTCAAGAGATCTAACTATAAAGGGTACTAGATCTATCTGTCTTTAACATGATATAATACTACGAGCCATACTCTTATTATGTCACCTTCAAACTACTCTGGATTCTATGAACGCAAAAGATATGTAAAGATTCAAACAATTATTTTTTCTAGGTATTCAACATTCCGAACAGAAAAGAAAAATTCCTCCATTTGTGCATAGAATTTGAAAATGGGAAAAAAGGAAAAGAAAAAGAAACAAAAAAGAGTGAGATGCTGCGGAAAAGAATAGTATTAGAGTGACTTATGTGGTCACGCCTGTACATTTAAGTTTTAATTACTTACTGTTTGCAGCTTGACCTCAGCATTTTGTTTGCTTCAGCTATTATCTAATTTTAGCTTTAAAAGCCTAATTTTTGTGATCCACTTAGGAGTTGTTCAAACTCATAGCTTCTGCTTATGTACAAGTGAAATTGTTCAAAAGAGGATTCATAAGTAATTCATCATCAATTAATCAAGTTAAGTATACAATAATAATTCAAGAAAGTTGTACCAAGTAAGGATTCCGAATCTTTTTAATGTTTTTGGAAGGCCTATCTGCATTAGATATGGTAACATCCAATTTTGTATCAGTTGTTTTTATGCTTTGAGACTTGACAAATGAAGTTTTAATGAAGTGAATGCTCGTTTTTATTAATGACTCCCATTGTGTCTGGGCATGGAACAGGGGCAGTTTATGTGCTTATAAGTAAGCATGTGTTGAATGTTGTGTATAACAATAAAAAAAATTGTTTTGCAAGTATTACATGGTTTTCTGTTGCATACTCAATGTAATTAAGTGTTAAGTTGTTTTTTTTTTCTTTCTTCATGTTCTTAAGCAGCACATCTACACCAAACATTTGATGCAACTAATAGGTCTGACAAGTTAATGAACCCGATCCTACGCGCTAGAAGATCTCTTCTTTGTGTATGTACAGGAGAAGATAGATAAATCTTTCCAAGAAATTTAAAGCAACTACTCACAATTATGTGATTGCTGGAAAATTTGTGCTTTATCTGAACTTGACAAGTTAATATTTAAATAGTTAAAGAAGAGACCTAAAGATAACTTTCTTGCTTTCCACATATGACCCTCGACACCCTTAATTTGCATCTGGTTTAACCCTAACTATGATGAAATGTATTTGTAGGTGTAAACTCATCAAGAATTCTTGAATCCTCGCCCAAGAGTATTAGTTTGCATATGTGTTCCATAGCTTCAAGAATCGGCCTCGCTTTTATTACTCATATTATGTTTCAGTAGTGGGATTCTAATAAAGGACATGAGTTCATTATGTATCAAATCATTAGGCTTTTAGATGATACAATCGCAGTCATGCATAAAATGATAACACTTTTGTGCATATTGACATATTAATTTGTTTGTTTGGTTATTATTACTATCTTTGCGTGTGTACTATGTTACTGCTACTTCATTTAATTTTCACCATTTGCAGGTAGCATTGTATCAAACAAATTTTTGCACTACAACAAATTATGTCTTTCGAGGCTCTTAAAAGTGCCTCGATAGGTACCCTGTTGAAGCTTTTTGAACCTGGGGGCACTTGGTCCAAGTGTCGCCTGTTTTGAATCCCCGATAGGCTATTGAGGCTTTTTCAAGAGCTTTTAACAGACTATTTACATAATGAGGCTCATGTAAAAGCCTCAATATATTTTTCTCAGAGTGTCACTTTAATGTGCCTCAGTAAAGTAATTTGAAATGTGTAAAATCAACTTTTGTGACACTTTCAAGTGTCCCTTTAAAACAATTCAAACCGTTTTAACTACCATCAAATGCCTCAAAAAAACTATTGAAGCAACACTTCCAAGTGTCTCAATACCTAAGATGTAGAGGCAGTTCAATAGTTGGTTATTAGGCACTTCAAAACGCCTCAGTAGTTAATCTTTAAAGGTGATTATAGCTCATGCTATTAGGGCACTTCTTTAAAAAGCTATTATTAGTAATATGAAAGCAATACAAATAAAGCTCCCCAAAAGACAAGATCATCACTTTGCTGATCAAATGGTACGCAATCATCAAAATATTATCATTAAATTAATCACCAACAAAGCAGTTACATTGTTCCAAACCAAGTCTTTCAATAATTTAAACATATCAAAATAAAAATAACCATGTGTGGTAATTGTATCATGAGCAAAAATAATATACCACACTACAAAAACATAAGTCTTTCATCCTAACGAATCTATGAAGTTCTCCATGTTCAACATTTTGAGGTTGTAACTAACTTGAATCAAATTCCAACGGTGTTACCTACAAATATATAAATTTAAATTAGTAGAAGTAAAAAAAGACATACACATGCATGAATTTGAATATGATAAATGGACTTAAGTAAAACCAACATACCAATGATAAAGGCCAAGCTATAGGTGCTCCAATTGCTTCTCCAATTGTTGCAAAAAATCCATATTGCCTAATTAACTCTTCGTTCCATTCCACGGGAACTTGAATGGATACTTCACACCAATTACGACCTAACTCAACACCTCCCACTTGTGTTTTTGGATCGATACTAGAGATAATTCCCTTGGCAACAACGCAGTGTGAATTTACTAAACTCTTGAGAGATACTATTGCACCGGCCTAAAACATAAATAAATAAATTGTAATCAAAAGAAAATTAACAAACAACACTAAATCTAAACTCCAATTGTAAATTAATAGAAAATGTTTCAAAGAAATCATAATTAATTTTTGAAGAAACTGGTGAAGATAATATCTCTTGTTACATCATAAACAATCCAAAGCATTTCCAACAAATAATAGAACACAACACTGGAAATGGAATTAACAACAAAAACAACGGAAATGGAAACAACAACAACAACGGAAATGGAAATGGCAACAACAACAATGGAAATGAATATGGTAACAACAACAATGGAAATGGCAGTTTTGTAATTTTTCTTAGGTGCTCATATCCCAAATCATCAACATATTTGTTCCGTGTAGTATTTCCATAGCCAAACTGCTAACACATGCATGTTCGTAGTTCGACAACTAGGATTGCTAATATCAAACAAGGAGCAGATAAACATTGAAAATTAAATGAAGAATACTTTGTTAAATTTCAACTTCTTTTTATAACAATTAATTGATCTTAACTTTTCACCTCCAACTATAGATTGGAATATTGTATCTTCGACACCAAACTATAAAATTGTTATCTTGACCTTTGGGAATGCTTTTGATGGGTGAGTATGCCAACAATCCTCGTCTAGTAACCACAAGTGAATGACTCTCTCATGGGCGTGGTTCAAAGGTGGCTATTCGAGCCGGTATAAGCAATAAGATGAGTGGGTAGATCACCGCTGTGACAAGCGCTTGGAACATCTTTCTTGCACTTGCAAATGTTATATCGATCGCTTTTCCATCGACAGAAAATTTGTCCCGTGTCGATGATAAGTACTCTATCTACTCTGTATTGTTTCATTCATTATTGTAGATTAGGGCTTCATTTTTCCAGTCATGTTTTGTCAAATAATATGTTTAGTTTTTATTCACATAAAGGCGCAATAGACGGGTTTGACAAGTGCTTTGGGGCGCTTTTGTGCGTGGGAATTGCTGGACACTGCTGTTAGGAAATGGCTTATTATATGGATTGACAATGGTGGGACTGTTTTAAGGGAAAACCACAAGCTTGTGAAAGAAGAAATAAGGTTTGGGGTCGAACTGAACGAAGACAAGGCTGTTTTGAACGGAGGCACTAAATGTGGGGTCGTTTCAAAAGAAATCGTATAAAGGACAGTGAAAGTAAAGTGGAGAAATTCAACAATAGTTTATGGGTTGTAGGTGTGTCATCCGAAGACATGAAGCTTGGGACTGCCTATTCACATGGGGTAGATGCTGAGTATTTAAAGTTCAGAATAGCGTGGGAGGAAGCAAAGAAGATTGGTACCGATTTGAAAGACAAAAAAAAGTGGTTGTTTCTAAAGAAGGTCTCGGGTGTAGAACAATAACGATGGGTGGTAAAAAGTTTGGGGCTGGTATGATGCCAAGAGTGCAACAAAAACGAGACATGAGAAATAAGTTCAAGGAGTTTAACTCAAACACCATGGTTGCAATCTCACCAAATCAGATTTTTCGGTATAGTATGCAGACTTTGGTTTAACACTAAGCAATTTGTGGTTTTATCTAAGGAAGAAACAATGGAGTGGGCTGCGTTCTTACGTGCCATCATGTTGCTCATACAAGACAAAGAAGAAATAATCAAGAGGTCAAGAGGGACATTTTTTTTAAGAACATGGTCCTGTATTCAACATGCAACAAGGACATAACAATGCAACCAAAAACAACAAATTTTTCATCCTTCAGGAAAACTCAATGAATACACAAATGAGCTACTATTTAAAAACTTAAGGCTACTATTTTGGGAGCAATATTTCGGCCAAGGAACTGATTATAAAAGGCTTGAACAGATTGGTGGTGTCCGAGATTTTGACACCGTATCAGTTTCTCTAATAATCAGATATCTCCATCAAATTTTCAACATACAACAAGGACATAACAATGTAACTAACAACTGCAAATTTTTCAGCCTTCAGGAAAACTCAATGAACACACAAATTAGCTACTATTTAAAAACTTAAAGCTGAAAGCTTCGGCAACATAGAAAACTAAGACAGATTAATTAGTAAGGATGCAAGATTTCAGCTTGCCCTAGTTCTTCAAATTTGTCAGCAAAAGGGGAAAAATAGCAAACACGTCCCTTGAACATCAAACTTTTTGGAAACATCAATGCATGTTCAAAATTGTTTTCGGGCTGTTTTGAAGATTTGGTTCAGCCAAAGGGGCTGTCCAAAAAGGCTGGGTTTGATGCTATTTTTCTGATTAGAGGTATCTACTTGTTCATTCCAACTAGTCTTATAGCAATGGGGGAAAAACTAGGCACGTTGAAACACCAAAAAGGTGGTTTTGGCAAAGGATATGTGACTGAAGCCGTGGGGGTTTTAAATCCAAGTTTGGGCAGTTCATAGATTGTGTTAGGACTGATTTGGAGGAGCTTGAAACACCAAAGAAGTGGACCGCTTGGATTTGTTGGCCTGTTATCGGGCAAAGGCATTCACGTGTTGTTGGTAAAGGGTTTGGGGCAGATTACACCTTGTATTAACTCCATTACAAGGTTAGATTTTTGGGTGACCTTTGTAGGAAATTTCCATAAATTAAATAGGGTGTGGTGAGGATAGTTGGCGGTGTAGGGCTGTTTTAGAAGGAGTTTTGGAGTAGTTTTTGTGGCTGTTTTGGGAGGTTTTCGGCTGTTTTGAAGATTTGGTTCAGCCAAAGGGGCTGTCCAAAAAGGCCGGACCGATGCTATTTTTTCGGATTAAAGGTATCTACTTGTTCATTCCAACTAGTCTTATAGCAGTGGGGGAAAAACTAGGCACATTGAAACACAAAAGTTTTAAGTAAATAAAACATAACATTCTTAATTTGTATCTCTATCAGCACGCTAAATTTTGATAGGAAGATATTATAAAAATTTTCCCCCTAACGAAATATATATGCCAATGAAGCGACGTCTAAAACACTAAATCATGAAATGATCTTGCTGCTCAATGGTCCAATCTAATGTTTCCATTACTTTGGGATCTCAATTGAAACCACTAGCTACACGTATTACAACTAACAAAAAACAAAATACACCTATACATATAGAAGTTTAGAACCTCCAACTTCATATGACCTGCTAAATATCCCTAGTTCTCATCAGAACAACTTCATAAAACAACTAACATTGGGTCCTGTTGAGGGTCCCATATGAATCATGTGCACAAAGCCATCATGTCTCTACTAAAGAAACTTAATACCAGGTACATTACTGCTATACACATGGCCAATTGGGAAAGATAGGAATATCCTGGACCATCAAGCCAAACAAGTGAGAAGGCAACTGAATTCCCACCTGATTTTACGCAATAACATTAAGGCACAATAGTTTTTTTTTCAAAAACAAAGCAGAAAATGAACCAAGATAGCCAAGATTATTTATTTTAATGATAAGTTGCATCCTCACATCTCTTACCGAATGGCGGCCATCCACCCACGTGAACAAAAGAAATAAATATTTATATAAATGAAATATTTCAGAACAACGAAGACCAGATTGTTGCGTCACATGGAGCCTAATATTGTAATTTTTGCGCACCAATGTTGACACATTCGTCGCAAACAAGTTGCAAATGAGGATTCCAATACCATCCATAGATTTTCACTTGTTCCATCCCCCCCTCCCCCAACCACACACCTTACAAACTACACACGCACCCGCGCGAGCAAACGAACACACACGTGACAAGTATAGCAAAAGCATATAAGATAATGAAGGAATGATCATTCTGTTATAGAGCAAAAGCATATAAGTTGTAACAGGCTAGCAAATTGCATTGTCATTGGCCCAATGGCCCACAGCTGAATTTCCCAAAGCGTAAAGTTGGCTTCAGACGGAAGACGAAGCATGCTACTAAGGATATATGGAAATGTGAGCACGACTACTCAATAAACTAAACTACTTCATAACTCGAATCAGATACCCTCCAGTTTTGATCTATTAGCAACACAGATAACTCCAAACAAGCATCCAGGCATACAATTTTCACAAAGGAAAGATTCAGAGGTGAGCGTTTCAACTACAATGGTGTACTGATATTCTTTGCCAGCACTAAAGAATTACCACAAGCTCAACCACCCAAAAATGATGAAATCTAACACCTAACGTTGACAAATTCAATAAGTAGCATGCGACAGATAAAGGAATCAAGAGGTACCTCAAATTGTATAACTGGATATGTGGCTAAGATGACTGGAAAAGGAGGTGTAACCTGCACATGGAATATTTCAAATCCAACAAAAAAAACATACTATATACAAACAAACAAACAAACAAAAATACCTCCTATATAGGAATTAAAACCCATCAAAATTATTTTAATTAAAACAATCGGAGCATGTTAAATACCCATTCCAATGAAGAAAACAAAAGTAACAAAAACAATGATAAAAAGCACAATGCACACAAGCAAGAATCTATCAGAACTCCCCTTAGATATACATACATTAACCTCCGAAATCCACCACACTAAAACATGTGTGTGAACAAAAGAACGGAAAAAATAATAATATCTGCCCACAGTTGATCCATTTGACCAATTGTTAATAAGAAGGGGAAAAGGAAATAATAAGACACAGAAACTAAAGCCGAAAACTTGACCACACATTCATTCATGGTCTTATCCAACGCATGACTTCTTTTGTTAGAAATAAAGTGGCTGATCTGTTATTTGTCCATAAACAGGACCGAAGGACAAACTAAAGATGAAACTAATATACTACAAATATTATGTGATTTAGACGTTATTATTGAAATTTTTGACTAGTAGTTTAGACGTAATTGTTGATGCCACGAAGGATTACCAGATTACCATGATCAATGTGTGCGTCCTAGTGAATTCCTATTCTTTCGATCTTCGTTCAAAAATAAAACATTGAGCCCTAACAGAGAGAAATTGAGAAACCCCAAAATCTGTTTGGAATGTTTGCTTCAATTTTGTGTTATCGAATCAAAGTGTCACACCCCCACTGATTGACTCAACAAAAGGTTTATCAAGGATGAAGTGACAGAAATCAATTGAGATTCAAAGCAGGAAAGAAGTAAATTCGAAAACCTAGCTAGTATAATAGGAGATCGATAATCGTACCAGTGAAGAGTTGGATGAAAGCTTCAAGTCGACGGACAAATTTCTCTTCTTTAGAGAGCGATGGATGAGTAAAGTTTGGGGGAGAAGACAAGAGGGCGATTCCTATCTCAGCCGCCACTAGAAATACGCTGAAAGAAAAAACCCGCGAAGTAATTACGGCTTGGTGAAATACTAGGCGGGAACAATGAAAAATCCGCTTATTTTTCTAACGAGGCAATTGTCAACTGCCTTAATATTGTATAGTATTAAAATGACATTTACAAAAGCCCTATAAGATGACTTTATGAGGCCTTTTAAAAATATTTTGTTATTTTGTAATATGGCATTTCTAAAAGCCTTAATAGATGATTTTATAGGGCCTTTTTAAAAAAGCCCTTAACAAAGTGTCACAATACCTCTCTTTTTTTGTAGTGTTGTCATGTTCCTTGGAAGGAATACATTAAAGTTGGCAATACAATTTCTAACAATAAGATGGAAATTGTCAGGACATTCTCAAAAGCAGCTGACCTTGGTGGTAAAGACTCGGACCACATCATAGAGTTGTGCACGGAGGTGTGGACACTTCCTTTTTTGATCCACCAAGTATAAAATTTGGCATAGCAATGAACTATGACTTAATAACAACAAGTTGTACAAGATGGACATTCTGTGCTGATATTTTGCTCCAGTAGGAAAGATTGTGATGCGAAGTACCTCAAGAAATTCTGTGTCAGCCGGACATTCTGTGTTGATATTTTGCTCCAGTAGGGGTTTTTAGTGTTTCGATAAGATTTCACTTTACGGCCAGCCGAATTAATTACCAAATTCACTTAACTTGGTTTTCCAACCAAATCAAGACATTCTCTGTTTAGACCAAGTAGTGTGAGGATTCATTGATGTAGCTTTTAGAAGTATTCTTACTAAGGCATATTTTATACTTCTCCATTAGATATTTTATATACATCTGTATCCCCATGTCTGGTATTTTGAAGGTTGTCATGTCCGACACAGCGTGTCTATGTCATAAGAATAATTACATAATGCACTATTTTCTAATCAAAATCATATGCGCTAAATGACTCAATTATAAAGTTCACCTTGTGCAGCCCATGATGATGATTCAAAAAGCGCTTGACAATTTCAGAACGGATGCTTGAGCAATTTCTTGAGGTGTGCGCAAGCCAGCTTTATGAAGTGCTCTAGCTCGAGAACCCTGAAAAGAGGCAATGGTAGGAACAGATTGAAAAACAATGATTTATGAAATCATTACTATGGAGGATCTTTGCTTGCCTATCTGTTTCAGTGATGTCCTACTATTAATTTCTAAATCAAATGAAAACTCAATCAGCCCCAAAAAATTACTTTCAAAAATAACTTCAAAACAACAACATCCCAAAGAAAGGTACATGGCACATACACTCTCCCCCTTTGTATCTATTCCAGTACGTCCAGCACGACCAGCCATTTGTTTGTACCTTATGCCATCAAGAAAATCACGACCAATATGGGCTTGTGGGAAGATAACCCTTCTGGCAGGTAGGTTAACCCCGGCAACTAAGGTAGAAGTAGCGCTTAAAACACGCACAAGTCCTTTGCGCTAGCAGTTTCAAAAGAAAAGAGCGTAGCACTCCATATTCAAAATCAACAGAAACACAATATAGAAACAAGGCTTGATTTGGGGGTGGAGGAAGATATTATCAATTGACAAACCTTGTCTTTTTTAGATCCATCTGAAGCTAAGGTTAAGGAGTAGAATTTGATGCAGCTAGGGCTTTCTCAATATTCGCCTTATCCAATGATTTTTTCTTCTAGGGCCAACTTCGGCCGTCCATCACGACCTGTACACATATACATGGGTGTAAGACAAAGCCAGTTACTCGCATAGGCTCCCTTTTAATCAGCACTCAACGAATGAAGTAATTAATCACAAACCAGAAATAACTCCATTTAAATGAAATACATACAGACACAAACATATATCCAAGAATACCTCAAGAGTCCTTCACCCGGGTTTTGAGTGAAATACAAGTAACAAATTTGCGTGTCTACTACAAACATAGTATCCGTAAATGTTAGTATGTATTGGAAATATCATATTCATCTAAAAGTCCCATGCCGATGTTTCATTGAGTCCTATTAAATTACGCACCTTACATTTTAGTATCGACCATGCCGAGCGGATATATCAGACCACAAAGGAGACCAATTTTACCAAACAAACAAATAGAAAATACTTCCATTCATCCACCAAACACATGTTATATAGCAGACTAAAGACTTACATCTATATTTCCAATGGTGTTCGATCATGCAAATATTACATATAAAAATGTTTGGATTAACCATTAGCTAAAACATAAACAAAAGACAAACTAGAAGAGTTCATGGTACAGATCCCCTATATCTATGCCCATGAAAGACTCATCGGTTTGTTTTTTATCTTCCATGGCAGCTTGTACGAGCTTAGCCCATTCCCTTGCTTCCTTGTCTGATAGTAACACATGTTGGTTAAGTTTTAACCCAAGATTTTCATAACGAAAATTCTGAATCGTGGAGGATACGGCTGTGATGTTTGCACCGAATTTTCCTGCTTTGTCCTCAATACCAAGTATGTGTTTTTCCTCTAAAACCCTAAACCCGCCGGCCCTTTTCACACAACATCCCTAATTTTATACCTTGATTAGAATCAGCCTCAAATCCCTTGTCTTCATCCAGAAAAATCTGAATTGATGAAGTTAATTCCGTATTGTCTAGGATGAATTCTCTGCAATTATTGTCCATGCCCCATCCCCTTTGCTTCCTTAGACTCATAGCAGCCCCTATGTCTACTTCATTTACCCTCCATTCAACCTTGGTATAATAACATTTGTGAGGTTGTAACATCTCATATTCTACTTCAATATTGACCATAGGCTATTCTACCTTTGTCAAAACTTCCATTCCCTTCTCACAAGAGATTACCTCAAAATCTGATTTTAGCAAGTCTTGATCTTCCCATGCTTGATCAGATTGTGTTGGAATTGTTTTACCCTTGATTGGAGAGGACGGTTTCAGCCTAAACTTCCTCCCATCTTTCTTTACAATATAGATGTTTTCTCTTCCGTTGTGTGTCACGAATCTATCGTATTGCCAAGGCCGTCCCAAAAGTATGTGACACGATTCCATGGGCAGCACATCACACATAACTTCTTCTTTATACTTATCTATAGAAAATGGAACTAAGGCTTGTTGTGTTACCTTAATCACGTCGTTGGTCCACAGCCAAAATAGTTCGTATGGTGAAGGATGCGGCGTGGTTGGAATTTTCAGCCTATCAATAAGCAAGGTGGAGGCTATATTGGTGCAGCTACCCCCATCTACTATTACCTTGCAAACCCTATCTTGTACGAGACACCACATTCTAAAAATCTGCTCACGTTGTTCTTCGAACTCCATGATCGCTTCACGAAATAGAATTCATGAAGGCCTATGCTCTGATACCACTTGATGTGAATGAGGATGGCTGAATCAACAAATCTGTTCGAGCTTTATTAAACAGCCCTATGGCTGAACCAAACTCTCCAAAACAGCCCAAAATCCTCCTAAATTCAGGCACAAAAACTGCTCCAAAACTCTTTCAAAAACCCTCAACAAACAAGACCCTTGGCTGTCCGAATTCTCTACGTTAACCAGCCCACTATCCCGCTACAAACCTTCAAAAATTCTGTTAAAACCAAGCTGTTTTGGGCTGCTTAAATTGAGAAACAAAGATAAGTTTTTCGAAAAAAATGATACCACGAGTTAGGTTATAAATTATGTGGGATATGAACTAGTTAGGTTATAAATCCTCTTGATGATACCACGAGTGTGTGTTTCTTGGAACTTGCTTAGTGTTATATTTCTTCTCGCACCCTTCAATTAAGGTCGAAGTAGCTACTGCAGCGCTTTCTAAAAAAATATAAATAAATCCAGTAGAGAATGTGGCACACACATGTACTTCAAGGTGAAATGGATGGTAGTTTCGGCAATTCTACGAGAAGGTTAAATGTATAACTATGGCAACGATGCCCCTCATGAAAGCATCTTTGGAGATATTGATGGCGATGGAAAAGAAATTTTACCGAGTGAGGCTTCAACAAGTTAGGTTGAGAAAAAAGTAGGAGAATATGATATACTGTAACTGATCGATGTATTTTATACGTCGATTTTATATACTTCTATGACTTAAATTATGCTATTTCACGAGTCTTTTGAGTACTAATATATGTTTTCGGTGAGTTTTGTAAGTTTTAGGATTATTGTGAAAATACGCGAAACTCCAGGGTTTTAAGTGCAAATTACGAGGAAGAGAAAAATGGAAGAAAAATAAAGACTGCATAATCTGGACACCTTGCGGACGCAAGGTGCCTCAGACCTTGCGACCGCAAGGTAGGCAGTATAGGCCCCCGAAGTCAGTAATCAAAGAATCAAAAGCCACCCACACTGGAGACCTTGCGGACGCAAGGTATCCAGCACCCTGCGACCGCAAGGTAGGCAGAATGCGACCTTTTCGGATTTTCACACAATCATTCGATCCAATCACAACTCCCGAGTATATATAGAAGTCAGGTGCCGAGCCTAAAGAAGGGAGGACGGCTGGAAGCTCTCTTTACATAGATTTTAGGTAGTTTTAGATTGTATAACATAGTTAGGTTTTGTAATTTCAAGTATTGAATATCAAATCATGTCTTCCATCATCTCCATGTGCTGTTCATCGTCTATGATGAACTAAATCATCCCTAATCTAGGAGGTGGGAGGTAACTTGTATCGAATTTATGTTTTGATTCATATATATATGTCTATTCAATGCTTGTTGATTGTGTTGTTTATCAATCCCTATATTATTTTGCTTTGAACAAATGAATGTAATCGCAAATAATAAAGGCTTAGAGGTGCGGATAACTGCATGACCAAGTGCATATGTCGTACACTGGCTCACCAACACAATAAATTGGACCTATCGATGCACGAGAGTGATAAGTTAGGACCAGGTTCTTACATGATCTAGGTGACAGATAGATCATAAATCTAGGTGACAGCTAGATTGATAGTTCATGTGCTTAGGATATGGAATGGGTGAATTTTGGGGATGGAGGCTGAACCAATTGTTCAAGACTATATCTATTTTTAGTGAACGAACCCAAGACATTGAATGACATTATTATGAATTGAACATAAAGGAGATATAAGTGAAACCCAGAATCCTAGATTTCCACTCACCATAAGATCTTCATATCTGTTATTACTGTCTAATTAGTTAAACATCTATAACTAGTAATTTAGAGTAGAATTAAACATAAAAACCCCCCCTTAGGTTAATAATTTGCTATCTATAATCGCACTGTTCGTGATCACTTGTCTCTGTGGGTTCGACCCTTGCTTCCGAATCTATTCTATAATAGTCTTGTACACTTGCAAGGAAATAGATAAATAAAACAATCGATCAAGTTTTTGGCGCCGTTGCCGGGGACAAGCTAGTTCACGTAGTTAGTTTGTAGGTAGTGTAGTTTTTAATTTAATTTAGTTTTTAGTTTAATTTTCTGTTTTTTTAAAAAAAATACAAAAAGATTTTATTTTATTTTAATAGTTATTTGTTTTTAAATTGCTTTAATTATTTGCATGCAAGGTCGTAGATCTTTAAATCCTGAATTGGTAGACTTAGATCAAGATATAAATATTGTTAAAAGATACCAAAGATATTTTGAAAATCTAGCTTTCGAGCATGATAATCAAGACCAACTTAATCAAGAGGATCCTCTGGTTGATCCTACAATGGAAGAAAATAACAATATTCGTAATCCTGAAAACCTAGTTGACCCAGTCAATAGGAATCAAAGACAAGAAGAGCCTGCAAGAAGAAATATGGAAGTAGTGGTAAATCAAAGAACTATTAATGACTTTAGTAGACCTTCATTAAATGTGGTGACATCATGTCTAGTCTTGCCGATCGTTAGGAATTTTGAGCTAAAAGGACATTATTTTAATGCCATACCATCTTTTCATGGGATGCCCCATGAAGATCCTGTCAGTTTCTTAAGAGAATATGAATACATGATGAGTACTTTTCCTTTAGGAGGGTTGACTGAAGATCAAATTAAAATGAAATATTTTCCCAGTGCATTAAAAGAATTGGCAAAGAGATGGTTTATGAACCTAACACCAAACAATGTTTTTACTTGGGCACAATTATATGATTTGTTTATGAGCAAATTTTACAAACATGCATCTCTTACAGAGTATAGAAAACAAATCATGTCATTCCAAAATGAACCAGGTGAAACATTCCATGAGTCATGGGATAGATTTAAAAATCGCTTATTATGTGTCCTCATCATAATTTGGCTCAACATGTGTTAGTGCTTCAATTTTATCATGGTCTTTCGCCGGGTTTACAAACTATGGTTGATAGTGCAAGTGGTGGTTCTATTAATAGAATGACACCGAAGCACTAGAAGAATTATTTGAGATGCTAAGTATTAATTCCCAAGTGCTAGAGGTAAAAATAGGAGCCTATATCAATTGCAAGATAATTCAAATACACAAGCTCAATTTGAAAATTGGCAAATTCAAGAAGCATGTGCTCTATGTGGATTATATTCTCATGCTACTAATTTTTGTCCGTCAAGTGCTATGTATTTTGAACAGGCTAATGCTATGAATATGTATCTTCAAAGGCCAAGGAATGATCCCTATTCAAATACATATAATCCTGGTTGGAGGAATCATCCTAACTTTTCTTGGGGAGGAAATAAGCCTTTGCAACCTCAACAATTCCAACCTCAACCACCACAACCTCCAAAGTTGCCAAATCAAAATCAGTTAAGAATTGAAGAAGTTCCCAAGCAAGAAGTAGCTAGTAAAGGTCAAGCAGCTTTGATGAAGTACATGCTTGAAGAAATTGAAAATCAAGAAACATATTGAAAGTTCTCAAGCAAATAAAGAGAAGAAGGGAAGTTCCCTAGTCAAACCGAGCAAGCTAAGTCAATCACCGTCCTCGCGAAGTGGTAAGGTGATAGGTGAAGAGGTAAGTGATCCTGATCCTTCTTCCAATATGCATGCTACAGTAGAAAATTCTGAAAAAGTAATAGAGAAAGAAATTGAAAAAGATAGTGATAGTGATAAAGTGATTAATGATTTAAGTAATCAAGAAGTAGAGTTAGAGGTTCCAAATAAGGAACAAGAAAAAGAAGAAGAAATTCAAAATAAAGATAATACAGTTGAAGAAGATAAAGAGTTAGATCAAGAAGAAGAGGAACCTTATGTGGCTCCACCACCTTATGTTCCTCCAATTCCGTTTCCAAGAAGACTTATGAAAAACCGAATGGACAAACAATTCACGGAAATTTATAATATGTTATCCAAAGTAAATGTTAATTTACCTTTGCTTAATGTTATTAAAAATATTCCAGCTTATGCAAAGTTTTTCAAAGATCTTCACTCTAAGAAACACAAGTTTGAAAACAACGAAAAGATTGTTGTTTCTGAAAACGTAAGTTCTGCTTTTACAACCCATTACCACCTAAGTTGAAAGACCCAGGTAGCTTTAATATCCAAGTCTCCTTGGGAAGCTCTAAAAAGATGAAAGCAATGCTAGATTTAGGAGCAAGTATTAACTTGATGCCTTTCGCGGTCTATAAACAATTAGGTTTAGGAGAACTAAAACCCACTAATATGCAATTGCAATTAGCTGATCGCTCAGTTAAATATGCCTTGGGTATAGTGGAAGATATCCTAGTTCAGGTTGATAAATTAATCATACCAGTAGACTTTGTGGTTCTAGAGATGGAAAGGAAGATATGCACCAATAATGAAGTCCCAATATTGTTAGGCGCACCATTTATGGCAACCGCCAATACAATGATTAATGTGAAAAATGGTAAACTCACAATGTCATTCCTAGGTGAAACAGTTGAAATTTCTGTGTTTGATGCTATGAATAGACCTAGTGACATGAGTGCCTGTTTTTCAATAGATGAGATTGAGAAATTATCAACCGAAACTTTTGAAGAAGAGGAAGATTATGAGAGAGATAGATTTATTGTCTATGATGATAGCCCTATTCCTCCCATAAAAATTGACATTGAGGAAATTGAAAGAGAAATAGAAGAAGAAGAAAGATTAGAGAAAGAAAAGTTAGAAGCTAGTAAAAAGATAGAAAGTAAAGAAATAAAGGTAGAATCAGAAAATAATTCTGATGAGTCAGAGAAAGTAGTAGAAGAAAGTTATGAAATCAAAGATGATGAAGTAGAGATTCTAAAATCTCTCTTGAAGAAATTGAGATAAAAGATATTGAGATAGAAGATATTAAGAAGAAAAGCAAGAAGAGAATAATGAGGCTAAAATAAAAGAAACTATTAAAGCGTAAAAATTCTGAATTTATGCCTTCCATTAATTCTCCCAAAGTCGAAGAATTAAAGCCATTACCATCTCACTTAAAATATGCATTTTTAGCGGGAAGGTAACACTTTGCCTGTTATTATAGCAGCCGACTTAATGTAAAAACAAGAAGCAAGTTTGTTAAAAGTTTTATGGACACATAGAGAAGCTTTAGGATGGTCCTTAGCTGACCTAAAAGGAATTAGTCCCTCTATGTGCATGCATAAAATACATTTAGAAGAAGGTAGTAAACCTTCTAGAGAAAGACAAAGAAGACTTAACCCACACATGGAAGAAGTCGTTAGAAAGAAGTTCTTAAGCTCTTAGATGCGGTATAATTTACCCTATATCGATAGTAAATGGGTTAGTCCTGTTCAAGTAGTTCCTAAAAAGTCGAATTACGTTGTTAAAAATGATAAAGATGAATTAGTCCCTACAAGGACTATAACCGGTTATAGAATGTATCGATTTGCGTAAATTAAATGCGGCAACTAGGAAAGACCACTTCCTTTACCATTTATTGACCAAATTCTTGAAAGATTAGCGGGTCATGAATATTATTGTTTTCTTGATGGTTTTTCTCGATATAATCGATCCCTCTGCAACCAAGACCAAGAGAAAACAACCTTTACATGTCCCTTTGGTACTTTTGCTTTTAGGAGAATGCCTTTTGGGTTGTGTAATGCCACTACTTTTCAAAGATGCATGATTTCTATATTTTCGATTTAGTTGAAAGATGCGTAGAAGTTTTCATGGATGATTTTTCAGGTTTGAAATTCTTTTGATCATTTAGAAAACCTTACATGTCCCTAAAAAGATGATGAAACTAATTTAACTTTAAGTTGGGAGAAAAGTCACTTCATGGTAAAACATGGAATTGTCTTAGGGCATGTTGTTTCAAATAAAGGAATTGAAGTTGACAAAGCTAAAATTGAAGTTATTTCACAACTACCCCTCCCACCTTCGCTAAAGGAGTTCAAGTTTTCTTGGTCATGCCGGTTTCTATCGAAGATTTATAAAAGACTTTTCCAAAATCAGTAAACCCTATGTAATTT
>CM028380.1:153058173-153109975 GCA_013146195.2 Codonopsis lanceolata
TAAGTTAAGTTACTGTTACATTGCTGCTAAACCCAAGTTGCTAACTGCTGTTGCTAAGTTGCTGTTGCGACGACCGACCCGACCCCAATGCGAGATCCCGATCGCGCCGTCCAAATAATCAAGTTAAACACATAAGCATGCATAAGTAGGGTTTTAAAATTCACGTGGCGCAACATTTCTGCATAATTAACAACTCGGCTACACTTGGCCTAAAAACAACCCGAATTAAACAAGTCATCGGCGACGTACAACGGAACCCAACAACTACTCCTACAATTAACACATGCTTAATAAACCTCAACGGCCACAACATGCCTAGACAACAACAATAATAATACTTTAAACGCGCTTTAGCGAAGAAACTATGATGAACCATACACACATATAAACAAGCTCGACTTATAGTCGGCATACCAAAAGATTACAAGTATAATAATAAGTTACTACAACACAAAACCAAGCTAAGTCTACATGACTTGCTTCCCATCGCCCTTTCCAAAATACAAGATTAACCAATTAATGTCCAAAAGAGCAACCTTGCTCACAACGCCCAAGCGAATGCGTGAATCTAGCGTGAACGTCACCTCGGCTTTGATCTAAGGAAAACAAAGCAAACAAAGAGTAAGTCGAAAGACTTAGTAAGTTACCAAAATATGCATGTTCATATTATAGCATGATATTTATCACTAATATGGCATGTTATCATCATTTAACACTTAGCACCTTATTCACATAAGTGCGTAAAGTAAATCATACAAGTAGGATATGATAGTCACGGCCGCCAGTAGCTCTCGCAAAACATTCCATCGTTCGTGCCATCGATGTTATGTGAATTCATCGATCGCCGCCGAGTGCTACTCGATCTCAATAGCAAGCCAACGCGGCACTTAACCGATACAAGTGCTACTTCCCCACCGGCCCACAAGGGAGGTGTGTGTGGAGTCCCGGTGCGGCGATCCATAGCGAGCACGAATCCCATAATTCGTGAAGGCGATGTATCGTCCCACCCTGACTTGAAAAACAAACCATTTAATGCCAGCTGGACTTAATGCAATGCACAAGTAGATATTTACTTGACTTAAACCAATTTAAGGTCCGAATCCGACAAGAGCGAATTCGACCATCCAAGTAGGGGATAATCTCTACCGTAATCACATCAAGGCAATAATTTGCACAAATACCAATCTTTCATAACAACTTGTTACAATCAATTAAACCAACCTCATACTTGAGTAAACCAAGTCAAATGACGCTCAAACTTCGTAGGGATTGAAATTAGAGTCTAACATGTTCAATTCTTCCCTAGAGTCGACTCGCTTGAGTCTTTCCACTAAATTCCCAATTTTGGGGAAATTGAAGCTATATGCTTCATAATCCAACTTAGG
The DNA here is from genome assembly GCA_013146195.2 of Codonopsis lanceolata. Taxonomy (NCBI): domain Eukaryota; kingdom Viridiplantae; phylum Streptophyta; class Magnoliopsida; order Asterales; family Campanulaceae; genus Codonopsis; species Codonopsis lanceolata. The sequence continues at coordinate 153,059,559 of CM028380.1, forward strand.
TCACTTCTAAGTTCAACAAGGCATAAATTCACCTAAAAACATTTTAATACAATTTATGTTCTTCATGTAGTCCAATAGTAAGGTTACAACACTTAACCACTTTTACACATACCACATAGGCATAATTTAGGCATTCCCAAATAATTTCACTTTCATCAACAAACATATTACATTACTTCTATCATGTTCAAGACCTCAATTAATCATAGTGAAAGAGAAATTTCAACATTCAAAGGCAAGAATCAACCTAGACATGCTCCTAGCAAAATTACACATTCAAAATTCGTAGGAAGCAACTATGTGTCCCCATTGACCTCACACATCATAAACTTTGTTTCCTTAGGGTCAATGGGAGCTAAAATGAAGAAGAGTAACTTACAAGTTCAACACCAAAAAGCAAATGAAGAAACCAATCGGATGGAAATGCTCCCTTCTCGAGCTCTACAACTTTAATGAAAGGCTCTTGGGCAAATGATGAATGGTTGATGAAGACCAAGGGATGAGACTTCGAAGAAGCCATGGAAGAACCTCGAGAGAGAGATGAAATTCGTTTTTGGAAGAGAGAGGGTGAGAATGAGGGTCAAAAATCTGATTTGGGGCTTATATGTGGTCAAAAGTTTGAGTGGGACATGTGTCAAGACCTTAGGGTCTCTTTGAGATTCTTAGGATAGGGTTTGGATAATCAACAAGCCTTCTAATCCATCATTAAAAATAAGTTAGGGATGTTAGGACTTAAGTAGGAAGGGTTAGGGAGGTTTAGGATAGGTTTAAGTAGGGGTTTGAAGTGTACACATCGTCCAATTCCGAAACAGGAGGAAATCAACCCGTAGCAGAGCAGCAGGTGAGGCGGGCGCCTCACCCTAGGCCATGCGGCCGCCTCAGATGCTGAGGCCTCCCCAAAGTTCAGACCATTCTCCAATTGCTCCCTGCATTTGAGGCGGCGCCTCACCGCTCCCATGCCGCTCGGCCTCGAGAATGCCTAAAACTTGATCTAAACTTGATCTAAATGGTCCCAAACTTTTGGGCAACCATTCTAAGGTCTAACCCTACTCAAAACGAGTCGGAAACACACCCGAACAACTCCCGGAACAAGCTAGAACAAGGCGCGAACCACGCGACGAATGAACAACGAATCAAACCGCAATCAAACACCATTCAAACTAAGATAACTTGGACATGAAAGAGACTTGTTTCAACATGGTTAAGACCTGAATATAAAGCCAAGAACTCAACAAACACTTCGTACGACGAAATAGAAGCAAATACGAGCAACGAGGGGAATCGCTAAGGCTAAAATCAAAACGACTAAACCGGCGATTCAACAAACAAACTTTCGTGATTCTAAACATGTTAAGAACTTCAAGAATGATTTAAGATTAATTCTAAGACGTTTATAAACTAGGTAAACATGATCGCAATCAACCAAGAAAGCATAAGTACAAGCATGGAATGCACGTGCAAGGTTATGGGGCGTTACATAAGCTAAGTTAAGTTAAGTTAAGTTAAGTTACGTTACGTTAAGTTACATTACGTTACGTTACATTACATTACGTTACATTACATTACGTTACATTAAGTTATGTTACATTGCGTTAAGTTAAGTTAAGTTACGTTACGTTTCGTTAAGTTAAGTTAAGTTAAGTTAAGTTACGTTACGTTACGTTAAGTTACGTTAAGTTAAGTTGTAATGTGAATGTTTTAATTTTTGTAATTATATTGATGCCAATCATTTTAATTATTGATATTATATTATTAAATCAACATTTCAAATATCATTTTAATTTAATTTCAATTTAAGTTAACGTTACGTTAAGTTAAGTTAAGTTGTAATGTGAATGATTTAATGTTTGTAATTATATTGATGCTAATCATTTTAATTATTGATATTATATTATTAAATTAACATTTCAAATATTATTTTAATTTAATTTCAATTTAAGTTAACGTTACGTTAAGTTAAGTTAAGTTGTAATGTGAATGATTTAATATTTGTAATTATATTGATGTTAATCATTTTAATTATTGATATTATATTATTAAATTAACATTTCAAATATTAATTTAATTTCAAATATTATTGATATTTTATATTAATTAGAATTTAAGTTAAATTAAGTTAAGTTGTAATGTGAATGTTTTAATTTTTGTAATTATATTGATGCTAATCATTTTAATTATTGATATTATATTATTAAATTAACATTTCAAATATTATTTTAATTTAATTTCAATTGTTTTCAAATATTATTGACATTTTATATTAATTAGAATTTAATTTCAGATTATTTTCCGGAAAATTCGCCACCGACAAATTCCGCCGATGTTCAATTCGTCATGACGATTCCGTCGCTAAAGGTGACCTTCAGCGACGGAAATTTCCGTCGCTGATGCTCAATTCCGTCGTTGTTGATGAATTCCGTCGCTGATGCTCAATTTCCGTCGCAGAAGGCACGGTTTCTAGTAGTGCGACTCCACGAGGCTTTTGGCTACTGATGTGCGTTTTTCAGTGATTTTGTGAGTTTCAGGGTTTTAGATGAAAGTATACAGATAATAAGGCTTTTTGGTGAAAATTCCGAGAAGGGGTCAAGGTGAAAATTGAAGATTAAACAACGAAGATCAAGACTGGACACCTTGCGGTCGCAAGGTGTTATCTACCTTGCCTCTGCAAGGTAGGCAGAAACTGCAGAAATCAAGCCCGGAGAAATCAAGGACCTTGTGGTCGCAAGGTGACTTATACCTTGCGACCGCAAGGTAGTCAGAATGCCCAGATTTGTGTTTTCACAAGAGATCTAATTGCCCTACAACTCCATGGTATAAATAGAGGCCGGTAGCCAGAGCATTGTACAGCTGGAGACGGCTAGAAAGTAGTTTTCTATTACTTTAGAATAGATTTTAGGTTGTATAACATAATTAGTTATTGTAATTACAAGTATTGAAGATCGATTCATGAATTCATTCATCTCCATGTGCTGTTCATCTTCAAGGATGAACTAAATCTTCATTAATCTAGGAGGTGGGAGGTAACTTGTATTGAATTTATGCTTTAACATATATTTTTATTCATTCAATTCTTGTTGATTGTGGTGTTTATCAATCCTTCTATTATTTCACTTTGAACCAATGAATGTAATCGTGAATAATAAAGGCCTAGAGGTGCGGATAACTGCATGATCAATGTGCATATGTCGTACACTGGCTCACCATCACAATAAATTGGACCTATCGATGCACGAGAGTGATAAGTTAGGGCCAGGTTCCATATATGACCTAAGTGACAGTTAGATCATATGTTCTTGTGCCTAGGATATAGAATGGATGAATTATTTGAAGATGGAGACTGAACGGTAATTCAACAGGCTATATCTATATTTTGTGAACGAACCCAAAAGATTGAATGATAATTTATTAAAATAAACATAGAGGATATACAAGTGAAACCTGAATCCTAGATTTCCATCCGGCATAAGATTTTCGTAAATTGTAATTACTGCTAATTAGTTAAACAAAAAATAATAATAATTAGTTTAGAATAGAATTAAGATAAAACCCCCCCTTAGATTAATAATTTGCTATCAATAAATCGTACTATCTTCGATCTTCTTATCTATGTGGTTCGACCCTTGCTTCCAAAAACTATTCTCCAATAGTTTTGTCCACTTGCAAGGAAAATAATTAAAATAAGACATCGATCAAGTTTTTGACACCGTTGCCGGGGACAAGCTAGTTTACATAGTTAGTTTGTTGGTAGCGTAATTTTAATTTAAATTCAGTCTTTAGCTTTTATAAAAATAAAAAAAATACTAAAAGATTTTATTTTATTTGTTTTTAAATTGCTTTATTTATTTTATGTACGGTCGTAGATCTTTGAATCCTCAACTGGTAGAACTGAATCAAGATATAAATAATATTAGAAAGAATCAAGCAGAGCTTGAAAATCTAGCAACCCAGCCTGATAATCAAGAATAATTGAATCAAGAGGATTCTCTGGTTGATCCTCCAATGGATAATATTAATCAAAATCCTGAAAATCTGGTTCACCCGGTTAATGTGAATCAAAGAGAAGAAGAGTTTGCTAGAAGAAATATGGAAGTAGTCGTAAATCAAAGAACTATTAATGATTTCAGTAGGCTTTCACTAAATGTAGTAACATCATGCCTAGTCTTACCAGAAGCAGTAAGGAATTTCGAATTAAAAGGTCATTATTTTAATGCTATACCTTCCTATCATGGAATGTCTAGCGAAGATCCTGTAAGTTTCCTAAGAGATTATGAATATATGATGAGTACTTTTCCTTTAGGAGGGCTGACTGAAGACCAAGTAAAAATGAAATACTTTCTCATTGCATGAAAATAATTGGCAAAGTGATGGTTTATGAATCTAACACCTAGTAGTGTTTATACTTGGGCTCAACTTTATGATTTATTTATGAGTAAATATTATAAGCATGCATCTCTCACTGAATATAGAAAACAAATCATGTCCTTTCAAAATGAACCAGGTCAAACATTCCATGAGTCTTGGGATAGATTTAAAAATTTGCTTATTATGTGCCCTCATCATAATCTAGCTCAACATGTGTTAGTACTTCAATTTTATCATGGTCTTTTGCCAGGTCTACAAACTATGGTTAATAGTGCAGCTGGTGGTTCTATCAATAGAATGACACTAGATGCATTAGAGGAATTATTTGAAATGTTAAGCATAAATTCTCAACAGAAAAGTGCAAGAGGTAAAAGTAGAAGTTTATATCAAGTTCAAAAAATACCAGATACACAAGCTCAATTTGAAAATTGGCCAATTCAAGAAGCATGTAATTTATGTGGATTATATTCTCATGCTACTAATTTTTGTCCATCAAGTGCTATGTATGCTGAATAGGCTAATTGTGGCGACCCGGCCCGGGCCCGAGATGGGACCGAGGGTCGGACCGCCCAAATAAGGAAGGAAACAAGTAAGCAGTAAAACATGCAAGGACCTAATTCACAAAAACGACGTGACGCAACATTGGAGTCGCAGCACGCCTCGGCACCAAACGGCCGGATATTTTTAAAACTTTTAAACCTGATAAACAGTTAAACAATTATAACCAAGTCTTCGGCGACACTACATGCCGGAACCCAATCTAACAGTTCAAAGACAAGAATTCTAAAAGAGCCAAAAGCGTGCTCAGCGGAAGACTAAAACATGGAGGGATAAAAACAAATAAACCAAGCTCGGCTAACACAATGCCGGCACCACAAGGGTTACAAGAACTACAAGTAATATACTACTAGCAGTTAAGGATTTACAATCAAGCCATACACAAATACCCAGGCACAGTCTAGTTGACTGGCCTAACCCGTCGTCCTTACAAAAGAGAAACAAGAATAAGAGGCCATCAAAAACCACCTCTTCAAGAATCAACGGCGAATCAAAAGGGGCACAAGCACGAACACAGCTAGTCAACGGGACCTCGCCTTGCTAGGATCTAAAGCAGTAAAGGGGAAAGGGTAAGTCATAAAGACTCGTAAGCTATTAATCATGCATGTCATGGCAAGATGCAACATTCAAGGCAAGATACAATCATACAGGCATAGAGTTATATATTCAGGATGCACATTGTTTCACATAAGTGCGTATAAGTAAATCACATAGGATAGGATATGTGGAGAGCCGGGCCGCTACGTAGTTCCTGCATACAAGCGTTATCGGGAATGTGCGGGTATCGAATGTGTGTAGTACATCGATCTTCCGAGGAGATGCCCGGGATAGTCACCAGTGATGCTCTTAAATGATTACAAAGATGGGAGCTACTTCTCCACCGTGGCCACAAGTGGAGGCGTGTGTGCACAAAGACAGATGCCACCGACTCATGCATATGCCAAGTAATGTATACTTAACAAAATTCTCAAGTAGAGAACGAGATCGACAAGAGCGATCTCGCTCAAGACAAGTAAATCATTCTTATCAATAACCAGGTAGGGTTGAGTTCGACAAGAGCGAACTCGCATGTCAATAGTCATTCCATAATATGACAAGCCAAGATCAAGCAGGCAATCATTTCAAGCTCAAGGTCTAGAATTATTATTCTTAGGGAAACGCGATTAGAACGTCGTCGGGGTTTAATCTGGGAGCCGGTATTGTTCAATAGCTCGCTAACCTTGACTCCGTTGAGTCGTCTCTAATAGTTCAACCAATAGAGTTAGGACGCTAAATGCATCACAAACCCTCTTCTAAGTTCTCGCATATAATCGGCTAGGTCATTAATCCGCTTAACAACCGTAGCTACTAATTGTCGATAATTCGAGTTCAAGGGACCTTATAATTATTCTTTCAATGTTATTAAAACGCAAGGGTCCAAGAACGTTATTTATTCGTAGGGGAACATGGAACACAATTTGTTCTAGGTCTAGGTTCCAATTCATTAAGACCATCATTACAAGGCATGGGGAAACCCTAGAATTCAAAATTCCCAAGAGTCATCAAAACATATAAGTTCAAGAACATTAATTGCTCCTAAAGAAGCATAGAACATAATTCATTCTAGGTGTAGGCCTCAAGTAACAAGATGGACTTACTAACCAAAATCTCAAGGAACAAATTTCAACCTAGTTCATGGCATGGACATGTAAAGCATGGGGAATCAATTGACAAGGGGAATCATGGCAAGTCTAAGCATACAATCCTAAGGGGGAAATTAATAGCTTACCTATACCAAGAAAAAGAAAGTTGAAGCACAAGTTAATCGGGTAGAAACGATCTCCTCGTCGGGAGCTTCACACCGGTGGTCTCGGCTCGGCAAACGGAAGTCGGGAGCTCAACCTATGGCAATCACACACACCAATCTCACCACATCTCCACACACACAACCATGGCAGGGGAGAGAGAAGAGAAATCAGATTAATGAGAGTTTAAGCCAAAGTCAACAAAGGAGGCCTTTATATGTTGCATGGTTTTAGTGGAATTACACATGTCAATTGGAGAGGGCTTGAGATTAGGTCTAATCTAGGTTGATTAGGGTTTAATAGCTTGGATTAGGGTCAATAAGCAAGGGGGTTTAAGTGGCTTAATGACATCACAAAAGATTAAGGCTGAAAAATCCCGTAAAGCTGAACAGAGGGTGAGGCGGGCGGGCGCTCACCCTCATGCGGCCGCCTCAAATGCAGAAGGGGGCCATTTTTCATTTGCTCTCGATTGATGCGCGCCTCTCGAGCCATGCGGCCCTGAACTTCGGGGCCTCAAAACTAGACCTAAACAAGTCCTAAATGGTCCCAAGCTCATGGGTAACCATTCTAGGGTCTAACACAACTCAAAACATGTCCGAAACACACCCGAACGTCACCCGGAACAAGGTAGGACAAGGCTCGAGTCAAGCGACGATTGGTTGACGAATCAAACCCGGATCAAAGGTCAATAAAACTAGGTAACTTGGGCATGGAATAGGCTTGTTAAATCATGGTTATGACTTGAATACAAGTCCGGGAACTCAAGGAACAATTCACACGCCGAAATACGCGCAAAACGGAGAAGGGTGAAATCGCTAAGGCCAAAACAAGGCAAGAAGGTTTCTAAACTTCCCAACAAGCTTACTATGGTCAAGGTGAGCGTTCTAGGTCATCTATGGAAAGACAATCGAACCCTAACAAGTCTCGGTTGAGATGCAAATCAAGCTAAGGCAACACGCGAGGCATCACGGAAGGTATGCTAAGCATAGGAGGGATCAATTCAAGCGACAAGGAATGAAATAACGATAATGCTAATACGAGTCGCATGGACAAACAGAGATATCTAATCATGTTAAGGCTTAATATACACAAGTTATCAAGGTATAACAAGTAATGCAAGTAATGGGTTTGGGGTCTCACATCCTCCCCACTTAAAGGAATTTAGTCCCTAAATTCTTACCGAGTCATCGAATAGGAAAGGGTACTTTTCTCGCATATCAAGCTCGGCCTCCCACGTGGCTTCCTCGATATCGTGATTCTTCCACAAGACCTTCACCAAGGGAATTTTCTTTGTCCTCAAGACTTGCTCTTTCGTGTCCGTAATCCTCACCGGCTTCTCATCATAAGACAGTCGCTCAAAAGAAATCTCTTCATAGGTAAGGACATGCGACTCGCCCTTCAAGTATTTGCGTAGCATCGAGACATGGAAGACGCCATGAACGTCAGATATAGAAGGCGGCAATGCTAACCGATACGCCACAGCTCCAATCCTTTCTAGGATCTCAAATGGCCCAATGAATCGAGGCGAAAGTTTACCCTTCTTTCCAAATCGCTTAGTACCGCGTCGGGGCGATACTTTCAAGAACACATAGTCACCAACCCGAAATTCTAGGTCGCGCCTCCTGTTATCCGCGTAGCTCTTCTCGCCTACTCGGGTCGTAAGCAATCGATCTCTAATAAGTTTCACGCCTCACCGATCGTTGAACCATTTCCGAACCCCAAAGTTTAGCTTCACCAACCTCATCCCAAAGAAATCGGTGAACGACACTTGCGCCCATATAAAGCCTCATATGGCGCCATCTCAATACCGATCGGTAACTATTATTGTATGCGAATTCGGCTAACGGTAAGTGGGAATCCCAACTACCCTTGAAGTCCATGGCACAAGCACGCAATGCATCCTCCAAGACTGAATCAATCTCTCCGATCGACCATCGATCGAGGGTGGAAAGCCGCATTAAAGTTTAACTGCACTCCAAAGCTTCCTCGCAAAGAATGCCCTGAAGTGAACCCGGGTCTCTATCCAAACAATGCTAATCGGAATGCCGTGCAATCTCACGATGTCCTCGACATACAATGCCGCGCTAACCGACTCAAACTATAAGTCATCGCAATGTGGATAAAATGTGAAGATTTGGTCAACCTGTCCACAACAACCCAAACCGCATCGAAACCTCGGCGAGTACGTGGCAATCCCGCCACGAAATCCATGGTGATATGCTCCCACTTCCACTCCCAGTATCTCAAGTGGTCAAGCAAACCGGCAGTCTCGGTGTTCGCCCTAACTTGCCGACACGCCAAGCATCTAGACACATAGTCGCTATTTCTCTCTTCATCCCATTCCACCGTAATTGTCTCTTCAAGTCCCTATACATTTTGGTACTCCCGGATGTATAGTATACTTGGCCTTGTGAGCCTCATCAAGAACCATGCGCTTAACCCCATCGTAGAAGGCACACAAACCCTACCACGAAAAGTCAAAATCCCATCTGTTCAAAGCAAACTCCGGTCTCTTACCATCACCTGTGCCATCAATAATCTTCCCTAACTCGAATCGAAACTTGAGCCTTCTTAATCAACTCAAACAACGCAGCGTAGCACGCACGCTAGCAAAGATAACCCTATGCTCATCCGCAATCGACTCCATTCTGACTGACGCCCTCAAGCATCTTCCACTCCTTCATCATCGACAAGACATAAACGCCTTTCCTACTCAAGGCATCCGCAACAACATTAGCTTTCCCCGGATGATAAGAAATAATGCAGTCATGATCCTTCAGTTTCTCCATCCATCGCCTCTGTCGCATATTCAACTCTTTTTGAGAAAAGAGATACTTCAAACTCTTATGATCGGTGAATATCTCGAACTTAGCCCCGTAAAGATAGTGCTTCCACTTGTGGAGCGCAAAGATGATAGCCGCCAGCCTGTGTCATGCGCCGGGTAGTTCGCTCAGAAGGTGATAGCTTCCTCGAAGCATAAGCGATAACTCTCCGCCCCGCATAAGCACGCAACCCAAGCCTTCTAACGAAGGCGCCAGAAATCACAAAGTTCTCACAACCACTGGGCAATGCCAAAGATAGGAGCCGTAGTCAATCTCCTTTTCAACTCCTGAAAACTAGCCTCGCACTTATCACTCCATATAAAAATAGACTTCTTCTGAGTCAAATTAGTCATCGGAGTAGCGATCTTCGAGAACCCCTCAATGAACCTACGGTAAGTAACCCGCCAGCCCAAGAAACTACGGACCTCTGGCCACCGCACTAGGCGCTCTTCCACTTGGTAATCGCCTCAACCTTGGATGGATCCACCGCGATACCATCACTAGACACCACGTGTCCTAGAAAGAAACTTGCTCAAGCCGTAAAGCACACTTGCTGAATTTCGCGTAAAGCTGCTTCTCCCGCAGGATAGAAAGAACTTCCCTCAAGTGATTCGCGTGTTCCTCTCGTGACTTGGAGTACACAAGGATGTCATCAATAAAAACCACAACAAAGCAATCGAGATATTCGTGGAAAACCCTATTCATCAGGTCCATGAAAACTGCAGGCGCGTTGGTCAACCCAAATGGCATCACAACAAACTCATAGTGACCATAACGCTGCATTTTAAGGCCGTCTTCTGACATCCTCCGCTCTAACCCTCAACCGGTGATAGCCGCTCCTCAAGTCAAACTTGGAATAGACAATCGAACCTCGGTTGATCAAAAGATCGCCAATGTGTGGCAAGGGATACCTATTTTTGATAGTAACCGTTCAACTGCCGATAGTCTATACAAAGCCGCAGACTACCATCCTTCTTCCTTACAAACAACACCGGTGCACCCCAAGGAGATACACTCGGTTTAATGAACTCCCTATCTAGAAGTTCCTGCAGCTGATCCTTCAACTCACGCAACTCCGCCGGAGCCATACGGTAAGGTGCCCTAGAAATAGGCGAAGTCCCTGGCAATAGCTCAATACAGAACTCTAGTTCTCGGTCGGGAGGCAAGGCATACTCTAAGAAAAGACATCGGGAACTCATTAACTACCGGATATCCTCTAGCTTAGCGTAAGACATGCTAGTATCAAGAACACAAGCTAAATACCCCGCACACCCGCGATAAGAGTTGTCTAGCCCGCAGCGTAAATAATATGAACCCCACTCATAGCATGATCACCCGAAACACAAATTCGAATACCGGCATGGCAAAAGTTACTTTCTTACGACGGCAATCAACTAAAGCATGGTGTGTACAAAGCCAATCCATACCAAGAATCACGTCAAAGTCTCTAATAGGTAATACAACCAAATCAGCATGCAAGACTCGATCATGAACAAGCACATCACAGCCTCTATAGACCTCAGACGCCAACAAGCAATCACCCAACTGTAGACACCTCAAGCACATAAGGTAATCAAGGTGCAAGACATATAAATGTTCTAGGAAATGCGATGCAACATATGAATGGGTAGAACCAGGATCTATAAGGACTCGAGCATGATGACCGAAGACTGAGAGAGTACCTCCGATCACAGAAGTAGACTCTGAACACCTCGCCGATCAAGTGCGAAGACACGAGCTCGCGCTTAGACGCCCATCGCTATCCCTCTTGGATCCGCATCGCCGAATCGACCTCGAGGATCGAGCCGCTCTAGACTTAGGACGCCTTGAGCCGATGATTTGGATCTCCACAACTAAGACACGTGCCAAGTCTGGTCCGACACTTCTCGCTAGAGTGCCCAATCTTATTACAATAAGAACAAACCAATGGTCCTCCGCCCTGAGTCTGCTGCCCCTGGGGTGTAGGAGCACTACTACCGCGACTCTCAGACGGGCGCCTATCCTGACCACCGATCGATGCCTACTCGACCACCACCGGTTGCCCCGTAGCTGCCGATTTCCGTAAGATCGACTCTACCGGCCGCGCGAAGATCGCTGGCCGAGAAGATCGCACAGATGCTTCGCCTGTGCTCCTCAATATCACGCCGATCTCATACGCACGATCTACCGCACTCCTGCGCTAACCGTAGGGATAACAATCAAGCTTCCTCGATTCGGTCTTCAACCCCTTCACGAACCTCTGGGTCCTGTGTCTCTCATCTTGCACCAGATGTGCACAATAGCGGGACAACTCAGTGAATTTTGAAGAATACTGAGCTATAGTCATGGAGCCCTGCTCCAATTCCTGGAATTCTTTCTCCCTTCGCTGTCTAATCACTGTAGGCACATAAGTAGCCCTGAACTCTGCCTCAAATGTAGGCCACACCTGTGCCACCCGATTCAACTCCCAACTAGCAAGTAACACTTCCCACCAATGATTGGCGGCTCCTCTAAGCTTATAAGCAGCTAAGACCACTTTCTCTTCCTCAGGTGCAATCCAAGTTGTTGCGAATATTTTCTTCACATCCTCAAGCCATAGCTCGGCCATACTAGCATCCGCCTCTCCCTCAAAAGATGGAGGCTTCATTTTCAAGAATCTTTCTAACACAAAGATTATTCCGTGCCCTAGCACCGGTGGTATAGACGCGGTGGCGACACTCTCGCCTCCCCGATGCGGGGTGGTGGTGGAGGAGGTACATTCGACCACGCCAAGCTGGGCCATCTCGGTCATAATATCTGTCATACGACGGTACAAATCCGCCATCTGAGCATTCATGCCCACTGGATTCGGTGGTGGAGGTGGAGGTGGCAACTCCACTTCAGGTTCCTCAGGAACTCTCCTGGGTCGGCCTCTACCTCGGCCTACACGGTCCGCTCTAGGGTTCACCATCAAGCACCTATAAGAATTCACTCGACGTTAGAACATCACACCAAGAAACAACCCACCTAGGCCATGGAACCTATCCTGGCCGATAGCTAACCTAAACAAGCTCTGATACCAACTGTGGCGACCCGGCCCGGGCCCGAGATGGGACCGAGGGTCGGACCGCCCAAATAAGGAAGGAAACAAGTAGGCAATAAACATGCAAGGACTTAATTCACAAAAACGACGTGACGCAACATTGGAGTCGCAGCACGCCTCGGCACCAAACGGCCGGATATTTTTAAAACTTTTAAACCTGATAAACAGTTAAACAATTATAACCAAGTCTTCGGCGACACTACATGCCGGAACCCAATCTAACAGTTCAAAGACAAGAATTCTAAAAGAGCCAAAAGCATGCTCAGCGGAAGACTAAAACATGGAGGGATAAAAACAAGTAAACCAAGCTCGGCTAACACAATGCCGGCACCACAAGGGTTACAAGAACTACAAGTAATATACTACTAGCAGTTAAGGATTTACAATCAAGCCATACACAAATACCAGTACGCCTAGTTGGATCGGCCTAACCCGTCGTCCTTACAAAAGAGAAACAAGAATAAGAGGCCATCAAAAACCACCTCTTCAAGAATCAACGGCGAATCAAAAGGGGCACAAGCACGAACACAGCTAGTCAACGAGCGGGACCTGCCTTGCTAGGATCTAAAGCAGTAAAGGGGAAAGGGTAAGTCATAAAGACTCGTAAGCTATTAATCATGCATGTCATGGCAAGATGCAACATTCAAGGCAAGATACAATCATACAGGCATAGAGTTATATATTCAGGATGCACATTGTTTCACATAAGTGCGTATAAGTAAATCACATAGGATAGGATATGTGGAGAGCCGGGCCGCTACGTAGTTCCTGCATACAAGCGTTATCGGGAATGTGCGGGTATCGAATGTGTGTAGTACATCGATCTTCCGAGGAGATGCCCGGGATAGTCACCAGTGATGCTCTTAAATGATTACAGCATGGGAGCTACTTCTCCACTGTGGCCACAGTGGAGGCGTGTGTGCACAAAGACAGGATGCCAGCTGGACTCATGCATATGCCAAGTAATGTATACTTAACAAAATTCTCAAATAGAGAACGAGATCGACAAGAGCGATCTCGCTCAAGACAAGTAAATCATTCTTATCAATAACCAGGTAGGGTTGAGTTCGACAAGAGCGAACTCGCATGTCAATAGTCATTCCATAATATGACAGTCAAGATCAAGCAGGGCAATCATTTCAAGTTCAAAGTCTAGAATTATTATTCTTAGGGAAACGCGATTAGAACGTCGTCGGGGTTTAACCTGGGAGCCGGTATTGTTCAATAGCTCGCTAATCTTGACTCCGTTGAGTCGTCTATAATAATTCATCCAATAGAGTTAGGACGCTAAATGCATCACAAACTCTCTTCTAAGTTCTCGCATATAATCGGCTAGGTCATTAATCCGTTTAACGACCGTAGTTACTAATTGTCGATAGTTCGAGTTCAAGGGACCGTAGAATCATTCTTTCAATGATATTAAAACGCAAGGGTCCAAGAACGTTAATTATTCGTAGGGGCACATGGAACACAATTTGTTCTAGGTCTAGGTTCCAATTCATTAAGACCATCATTACAAGACATGGGGAAACCCTAGAATTCAAAATTCCCAAGGGTCATCAAAACCTATAAGTTCAAGAACATTAATTGCTCCTAAAGAAGCATAGAACATAATTCATTCTAGGTGTAGGCCTCAAGTAACAAGATGGACTTACTAACCAAAATCTCAAGGAACAAATTTCAACCTAGTTCATGGCATGGACATGCAAAGCATGGGGAATCAATTGACAAGGGGAATCATGGCAAGTCTAAGCATACAATCCTAAGGGGGAAATTAATAGCTTACCTATACCAAGAAAAAGAAAGTTGAAGCACAAGTTAATCGGGTAGAAACGATCTCCTCGTCGGGAGCTTCACACCGGTGGTCTCGGCTCGGCAAACGGAAGTCGGGAGCTCAACCTATGGCATTCACACACACCAAACTCACCACATCTCCACACACACAACCATGGCAGGGGAGAGAAGAAGAGAAATCAGATTAATGAGAGTTTAAGCCAAAGTCAACAAAGGAGGCTTATATAAGTTGCATGGTTTTAGTGGAATTACACATGTCAAATGGAGGGGGCTTGAGATTAGGGTTAATCTAGGTTGATTAGGGTTTAATAGCTTGGATTAGGGTCAATAAGCAAGGGGGTTTAAGTGGCTTAATGACATCACAAAAGATTAAGGCTGAAAAATCCCGTAAAGCTGAACAGAGGGTGAGGCGGGCGCCTCACCCTAGGCCATGCGGCCGCCTCAAATGCAGAGAAGGGGGGCCATTTTTCATTTGCTCTCAGTACTTGATGCGCGCGCCTCGTTCGAGCCATGCGGCCGCCTGAACTTCTGGGGCTTCAAAACTAGACCTAAACAAGTCCTAAATGGTCCCAAGCTCATGGGTATCCATTCTAGGGTCCAACACAACTCAAAACATGTCCGAAACACCCCCGAACGTCACCCGGAACAAGGTAGGACAAGGCTCGAGTCAAGCGACGATTGGTTGACGACTCAAACCCGGATCAAAGGTCAATGAAACTAGGGTAACTTGGGCATGGAATAGGCTTGTTAAATCATGGTTATGACTTGTATACAAGTCCGGGAACTCAAGGACAATTCACACGTCGAAATACGCGCAAAACGGGAGAAGGGTGAAATCGCTAAGGCCCAAAACAAGGCAAGAAGGTTTCTAAACTTCCCAACAAGCTTACTAGGGTCAAGGTGAGCGTTCTAGGTCATCTATGGACGGCAATCGAACCCTAACAAGTCTCGGTTGGATGCAAATCAGACTAAGGCAACACGCGAGGCATCACGGAAAGGTAGGCTATGCATAGGAGATATTCAAGCGACAAGGAATGAAATAACGATAATGCGAGTCAGGCATGGGCAAACAGAGATATCTAATCATGTTAAGGCTTAATATACACAAGTTATCAAGGTACAGAACAGGTAATGCAAGTAATGGGTTTGGGGTCTCACAGAACAATACCGACCCCACATTCAATCCCTACGACGTTTGTAGTGCGTTAGACTAATCTATTAGCCTACGTGACTTTGGGATTGATTGAAGGGCATATTTGATATGAGTGCTTATAAGACTCGATTGAGTTCTTATGTGGTTTATGTGATTGTGTGAAGCAAATGCATAATTGAGAGCATGTTGTAGAATGATGTATCTATTTGACTTGTTGAATTCGCTTTTGTCGAATTCTTATTTGATTCCTTAAATGAGTAAACAACTACTTGTTGAATAAGTTCGCTCTTGTCGAACTTGTTCCTTATTTGAGATTATATGACGAGTAAACATCTACTTGGCATTGCATTAGTCCAGCTGGCATATTTGGTTGAGTCGTTGGTGTGAAAATGCATCGCCGTCATGAGTTATGGGACTCGTGATAGTGATGGGTTGCTATACCGGGTTTTTATCACACACCCCTCCAATGTTGGCCACAGTGGGGAAGAAGCCCCTTTGCTGTAACCAATAGAGCACATTGGCAAGTCTAATTACCAAGTAGAGAGCTTGGTACCCGAGTAGAGAGCTCGGTACTTTGATACACTCATCACGGGTATCATTGTCACAAATGTTAACGCTGTGTATTGCAGGAGCTACGTAGCGGCACCGGTTCCATAACATATCCTCCTTATATGTGGTTTACTTTATAGCACTTATGTGAAACAATGTGCTACCATGGATATGTGATTTAAGTGTTTATATAAATGAATGCTTTGAGTGACTTGATATTAAAGATGATATCTTGCTATGTATGTTGCATAATGTCATGACATGCATAATTGTTACCTCACAAAGTCTTTATGACTTACCCCCTCCCTTTTACTGCTTTAGATCCGAGCCGTCTAGGTACATCCCATTGAGGCGTTGCAGGGTCGTGCTTGTCCGTGGTCACACGCGACGAGGTTGTTGTTTATAGATGTCCTTCTTTTGATCTCTTTTGTAAAGACGTTGGGATTAGCAAGTCATTTAGACTTCGCTTTGGGAACTTTGTTTATTTGTATTTATGTCTATACTTGTATCCTATTTTGAGTGTCGGCGCATGTACGGCGAGCCTTGTATAGATGTAGTATGGTTCACATGTTTTAAAACTTCCGCTGGGCATTACTTTAGCTCTTATTTAATTATGTTGTTCTCCGGCATGTTGTAGCCGTCGAGGTATATTTGCATGAACTGTGTAGTGTTGGGTTCCAGTAGTAAAGTCGCCGATGAATTGATATACTTGTCTATAATTGCTATATCAGGTTTTAAAAAGTTTTAAATTTCCGGCATTTTGGTGCCGAGTCGCGCTTCATCTACAATGTTGTGTCACACCGTTTTTTAATAATTGAGTCTTTGCATGTATTGTTGTCCTATTTGGACGACTTGACTTGTGATTCCACCTCGGGGTCCGGGTCGGGTCATCACAGGGGGGGAAAGGAAACATTCCTTCCTTTAACACTTCACATTACGGGGAGAAGGCAGAAGTAGCACAAAAAACAGATCTGAGTTCCTCCATTGTCGACGAAATTCTTACCCTTCATTTTTCTTCAATTCTTTCAACTTTCTCACTTAAATCAATTTGTGTGGTTCATAAGATGGCTTCTTCTTCACGATCTAGGAAGGGAAAAGCTCATCTTCATCCGGAATCAGGACAAGGACGCCGGGAAATTCCTCCTTTGTCACAGAATGTTGTCTGATATTGGTTTTCCAATGATGATTGGAACAACATTCATCGAGATCGGCACACCCATTTCACAAATCTTCTTGATCCCGCTGTATGTTTCGAATTTCTCAAACCTACTTGGTTCAATTTTTTTGGATCCTCAAATGATTTGGAATTTTAACTTTGGAATATATATATATATATATATATATATATATTTGGTTTTTTGGTTTTTGTTGTTGTTTTTGTGTTCTTTTTTTTTTCAAGGGGATATATTATATGCATAAAATTCATATCCTAAGTGTGTAAAAACACAAGTATATTAAATAAATGACCCAATGAATTAGTATTCATGGAAAAATGTGAGTTTATATATATATATATATATATATATATATATATATATATATATATATATATATATAATTTCAAGATAAATGCACATATGAATTTAAGGAATGATAGATAATCACATGGGAAATGAATGAACAAAAGAAATGTATTATATGATCTCTCTTTTTTTAAAAATACAAAAATGCATGGATGTATGAAAAACTTTTGTTCCGTATTTTTTTATTTTGCTAACCCCAGTTTAAATTGTTTTGTTTTATTGACTCTATAACTATTATTTTTTTTCTATCAAATATTTTTATTTTACTAACATATTTTTGTTTTACATAACTATTTTTAAGAATTTGTTTTAAACTTTTATTCCTTAAATTATTTTTATTTACTATAATATATTAAATTATTACCCCATTAATATTTTTATTTACAATAATATATTGTATATATATATATATATATATATATATATATATATATATATATATATATCCTTACGTAATGATATACTAAAATTAACAACCACATTATAAGTATAGTTAACGAAAATAATTATGTGTAATTGTTTTAACTATTATTTTTGTTTCATCAAATATTTTTATTTTACTAACGTATTTTTGTTTTACATAACTATTTTTAAGAATTTGTTTTAAACTTTTATTCCGTAAATTATTTTTACGGGATTTGAGGAATATTTTTGAACATTAACCAAGAACCAAGTTTTAGTAAATCCAAATCAGAATTTTTTGTAAGAATAATGCTATTTATTCAGTTTTTTATACTCAATCCCTCAAATCTAATCATTTTTGTATTTTAAAAAAATTAACTAATATTTTATTGTAATTTTTTTTACCAACTAACCAGTAAAAAACTTGGACATCACATTGTAGAAGATAAAATATTAAATTTTATGCAATTTTGGAGATAAAGTCTTTGTCCCAATATTTCAACGAAATATTTTACACGTTAAAAATTTGTTGTCTTATAGAAGGTAAAAAATGGTGAACTTAAACAATCGACATTATTCAACATGTATTCTAAAAATCTTATAGTTTTACATTTATGTAAAAGCAAGATAGCCCATACGAAAATATTTTCTACCCCTAACAGGATTTGACCCTGGAACCAACAACATGGGGAGTGAGTGCTCTAACTAGTAGAGCAAACACTGAATCTCTACAAAAGTCTGTTTCTTAAAATATTAAAAACATGGGGAAAAAATAACTAACCATTACTTATAATTTCAACCCGTGAATGTATGTCAAACAAAAGTTAAAGTCAATTATTGGTAATATGATATGCAATGAAAATTAACAAAAGATAATGTTCGTGAGTGCCCCATTTCGAACTTTTTCCGCCACTTAAAAGCGGGTGGTTTCAAAACTTCGAGCGCGTGAAATACGTCCGGCATCAATTGTGGACTCAAAATATGTATAGCAGTGTGACCATCTTTATTTTAATGATAAACAATGAAAAACCAAATATACCATATTTGTGATGGTTCGGAGGCTAATTTACAAGTTGGGAAGGGGTTAGGCACCCAACTCGCCATTTCGGTCTCAAAATAGATTTTTGGCTAAATAAATCATTTTTATAAATTTAATTCAAATAAAGCATTTTTATAATATAAATTTCGCAAGCGTAACGACTTATTTTATTATATATTACTATTTTAATAGTACTATTTTATAAACAAAATAATAAATAACTTTAGTGTACCTACTCTTGAAGCGTGAGGTTTTTAACCCGGACCAACTTTGATTTTGGCAGGTTTTAGGTGTGCTCACTCTGTCCTTCAGGGAGAGTGAGTCTTTTCTTGTATTGTCGGAATTCGGGCAGCGTAACTGTCTGTCCTGGTTGTTTTTCACCTCGGGATCCGGGCGGCACAACTGCTTGTATGGGTTTGAAATATGTTGATGTCGGGTTTGAAATCAGGCAATTACACTGATTGCTTTTGCTTGATATCGTGTCTGAAATCGGACAACGCAACTGCTTGTTTTGGCTTGTTGGAACCGGTTAAATAGGGCGGGAACCTAATCGGTTTACTAGGTTTATCTTTGGCGAGAGAGTATAAATGTTTAGGAGGAATTTTAGCAGCTTAACAGCGCGTTTGGATTTATCAGAAATTTAACTGCGTAAACTTCTAATCGCTTTCTCTGTAAAATTCTCGTGTGTTTGCACTGGGCGGAGCCTTCTATTTATAGGCTGAGGAGATGAAGCCTTAACAGCGAAGGATCAACAAATATTTTATCTTCGTGAATAAAAGTGTTGTATCTTGCGTTTAAAAGGTTACACCAAAGAACAAATCAGAAGACAGAGAAAACAATTTAATTTTGGCGCCCCCTAATGCAATTTTGGGCACAGCAGCCAAAATTGTATTGTGCAGCGACCAAATTTGTTTTTCCTTCTATTTTTGACACATTACTCCCCTGTTATTCCTTGTTTGTCTGTTCTTCCGTCTTTTGACACTTTGAACCCTTGAAAGTTAACATCTGTTAGTCCTTTTTTATTGGATTTAACATTTTATAGAATGTTACAAATAGGGGTACGAAATTGAGGTGTCCACAGAGCCCTTCAACGATGAAGTTTATGGGTAAACGGAAATTTACCAGTAAACGAACATAGTTCATAAGAATAGACTCCCTAATTTCGAGGAAATCATAACTAGGAAGAAATTTTAAAACAACGGTTCATGATACGACAAATTATAATCTCATGCTCTTATGTTGTGATGGTCAGACATACCATAGTAGGCTTCCTACGTATCCCTTTCGGGGGTCAGACCGAACGTAGTTCGGCTCAAGCAAAACATAGTGAGTGTTGATCTTTCCCAATGACCAGGGGTTTGCACCCCTTCTGGGAAAGACCACAACAGAAATACATATATTAGCATGGTATAAAATGCATGTGACATATAAAGTAAAATGTAGATACTCAGTTTTCTTTTGCTTGCAAGGTGGTGTTCTAGTGAGGGTATCATTGAGCTGTTGGATATCAGGTGACCAGCTATTAACTTTGTTGACGATCATTACCTCCGTCAAGTCTTTGTTAAGTCTCAAGGGGCCAATTTGTAATTTGGGCAAACCTGGGGTCATAGTTGCTAGAACTGAATTCTGGAGGGGGGGAAAGGAAACATTCCTTCCTTTAACACTTCACATTACGGGGAGAAGGCAGAAGTAGCACAAAAAACAGATCTGGGTTCCTTCTCACTTAAATCAATTTGTGTGGTTCATAAGATGGCTTCTTCTTCACGATCTAGGAAGGGAAAAGCTCATCTTCATCCGGAATCGGGCCAAGGACGCCGGGAAATTACTCCTTTGTCACGGAATGTTGTCTGATATTGGTTTTCCAATGATGATTGGAACAACATTCATCGAGATCGGCACACCCATGTCACAAATCTTCTTGATCCCGCTGTATGTTTCGAATTTCTCAAACCTACTTGGTTCAATTTTTTTGGATCCTCAAATGATTTGGAATTTTAACTTTGGATATATATATATATATATATATATATATATATATATATATATATATATATTTGGTTTTTTGGTTTTTGTTGTTGTTTTTGTTTTGTTTTCTTTTTTTTTCAAGGGGATATATTATATGCATAAAATTCATATCCTAAGTGTGTAAAAAACAAGTATATTAAATAAATGATCCAATGAATTAGTAATCATGGAAAAATATGACTTTATATATATATATATATATATATTATTTCAAGATAAATGCACATTTGAATTTATAGAATGATAGATAATTACATGGGGAATGAATGAACAAAAGAAATGTATTATATGATCTCTCTTTTTTTAAATACAAAACATGCATGGATGTATGACACAATATGACATAAATTGATGGAATGACATAATAAAGTGAATTAAACAATATTTTCATGTCTTCTCTCCTCTTTTTGTTTTGTTTTGTTTTGTTTTGTTTTGTTTTTTTATAATTTTTTTATTATATATTGTTATATTTTGGGATAATGAATCATGGATTTTTATTGTTTTCCAAGGCATGGGAAACAATTACGTGGCTCCGGGGTAGTACGGAAAAACTAGCCATAATTAACAATTTGCTGTCGGCGAAAGCGAGGGCTTTAGTGGAGCAGACTGGTTTAGCGACGTTCCTCCAAGCTATAGGAAAATTTCGCAGCTACTTGTCCATCCACGAAGTCTTGAGAGAGTACTGGTGGGATGCCACACATACTTTTCATTTCAGCTAGGGGGAAGCTACCATGAACCTCTGCGATTTTGCCGCTATCAATTCACTGGTATTCCTATTGGAGTGGGTAGGAATTTGACTCCAAATTTCAACCTTCGTTATTAGCATGGAGTAGTGGAAGATTTATTGGGCTTTGTGTCAGGTTATAAAAGCACTGGTGAGGTTCGTATTCTTAGTGTAAAAGCCTGGCTTGAACAGAATGCGGGACTCGTAGGTAACGATGATTACGAGGTCGTAACACGCGTTGCCAGGGCATTTATGTTCTTCTTTTTGGGGACGACTATTTTTGCGAATTCGTCCACCACATTGTGAGTATCCATCCTGGGTTGTCTTCGTGATTTATTCCAGGTGTCTGAGTTTGACTGGGGACAAGCGGGCTTAGCCGAACTTTATTCCTCGAGGGATCACTCGTGTCGCAACGAATCTCCCAATCTCAATGGTTTTTCTCATGCTTGGGAGATAACTTTGTTGATTTAATTATTTCTGCCCTTTTATATTTATTTACTAAAATATATGCATTATTTATTTCTTTTTACATTTTTCTTTCGTAGGTCCGGGCCTATTCAATTTTTGGCTTCGCTTCTTTTCCACTCCGGAGACGGTTCCAGGCACCTCCCTTCCTTCCAGAGTATTTGAATGGAAACTGGGTAGAGACCGATCGGAGTACTCCCAAGGTACTGGTGGAAATCATACAAGAGTTGATTGTTTGCTCTCGTATAGATTGGGTGAGCCTCACTCCTTGGAGAGGATTAATTGATTCATATTTGATTGCCTTGGAGATGAGTAGCCGTCGCATTTTGATGGTGTCGATTATGCATGACTCTTTGTATTTGGGAGAGCGGGTGAAAAAACAACATTATCTTTACCCTGTAGGCCAGTGAAACCACCAACTCCACCACCATGGGTGATTGTGCTCGATTTTATACCTAACCGGTATCAATGCTTGGCGAGGTATATCGTTCTCTCTAAGGCCTTTCCTATCATGCCTTATGCTGAGTTTCTGAGGATGGAGCTTCATCCTATCCCGGACACAGCTAGACGTGCATTTGATGCCGTAAACAGGCCTGAGTCTTCACATTTTATCCCTGATGCCCAGACTGACTACTATGTTCCTGCTGGGGATTTTACCAGTGTCTGTTATTCTCGTCGAGGGAGATCCGTTGAGGAGGGTCTTCTGATGTTGATATCCTGGACCCGTATCAAATTTCCAACAGGGCACACGCGGTATATTATATCCTTTTTATTTCTTGCTTTCCTCAAACTTTCCATCATTTATTTTTTCTGAAGTAATGTCATTTCATCTAATAGGTGGACGTCCCATCATATCGCAAAGTGGGAAAAGGCTTTTTCGGTCTTGCTAAATTATATCAGCGGGCGATGGACGAACTATCATGTCGAGGTAATGACATGGTCAGTTGGGCTAGACGCAGAAATGATGATGATGGTGAAGCCGGTGGATCGGGTCGTTCCAGGGCGAGGTGGAAAGAGTATAGGATTGGTGGGATGGATCCTCGAGTTATGGGCGGAGGCCTGGAGAGGAGTAGGTCAACACGAGCCCAATAGTCTTCTTCTCTCTTTCATTTTTTTGTAATTTACATTTTATTAATGTCATGGATTTATTCTATGGCACATAAATGTTATTTATTTTGTGATGCATAAAAAAGAGAAAATGTACCATTTATTATTATAAAGACATATTGTACTTGGAATGATTTTTGGGGAGATACATTTTCGGATACTTATTGGGTGTCATTGTTTGCGGGGAATAATCTCACAGCAACCTCATTTCTACCTTCGCTTCGTGCCAAGCACTTGTGAATCCTAGCTAGCTAGGTTCACAAACTCTAACCAATACCCGTGGCCAGACAGGAGCGAAGCCCGTGAAGACTAGGAGTCGTCGAGACAAAACCAGGATACCAAGGTGGTTTTTGGACAAACATAGGAGTAGCCTAGGGTAGAAATAGGTGCTGCCCTATGAAAATATGGGCGCTGTGCCCATTCTTATAGGTTGGGGCACCTAGTTTTATTTTCTCGACTTTACTGTTGGCTCATGTTGATGCATTGCTCGCATATTTGGCCGATTGCCTAATTTTCTACTATAAAAAAGAAACCCGGTATTCAATGCTGATCATAAACTCTAACCAATGCCTGTGGCCAGATAGGAGCTAAGCCTGTGAAGACTGGGAGTCGTCGAGACAAAACCAGGATACCAGGGTGGTTTTTGGACAAATATAGGAGCAGCCTAGGGTAGAAATGGGCGCTGCCCTAGTAAAATATGGGCGCTGCGCCAATTCTTATAGGTGGGGGCGCCCATTTTTATTTTCTCGACTTTACTGTTGGCTCATGTTGATGCACTGCTCGCGTATTTGGATGATTGCCTAATTTTCTACTATAATAAAGAAACCCGGTATTCAATGCCGATCACACCTGCAGCTTTACAAAAGCACACTTCCTCTCTTAATATATTCAGCCCAATTGTTTATCCCTTTTCTCAATTAGATATATTTGTAGATTTCTTATATCCGTTGTCCCTTTTTCGGCCCTTTCTCCACCTTTTTTCTTAAAAAACCAGATATAGACCCTATTA
Organism: Codonopsis lanceolata; assembly: GCA_013146195.2. Lineage (NCBI taxonomy): Eukaryota > Viridiplantae > Streptophyta > Magnoliopsida > Asterales > Campanulaceae > Codonopsis > Codonopsis lanceolata. The sequence continues at coordinate 153,083,936 of CM028380.1, forward strand.
TGTTTGTCCTATTCTTTGTAACCACCGAAATGGGGGAGCCAATCACCACATTTTTAGATATTGAGTTGTACGAAAATTATTTTAACTACTGGATACTTTCCCTTCGTGAGGAGGAGAGAGAATGGTTCTATCACGTTTATGGCTTCTATTGTACACTTTCATGACGAGGCCTTCACGTGTATTGGGAGATGCTGAGGATAACGTCTAGGTTCTGGTCCATTCCTTGCAACTTATTTAATTTTTCTTTAAATGAAATGTGTCCAACTTTCGAGGAATTTTATGCTATGAAGGGCATGCCTTCTAGTGTGCCAATTGTTGTTCCGTCTATGCGGAGACATCATTTCATGGCGATCAAAGAACTTTTTGGTTCCACCCGGGATGGGACTCCTGGTTTCTTCAATGGGGTCAGCTTTGATTTGACCATCCTTCCATCGATTTATTCTGACTATAGAGATGAGCCTATATATTCTCGACGCCGGTTGGCAGCCCTTTTCTTATGCCTCCTGGGGAGATACTTCCTGGTGAATCAACCAGGAACAATTGATTCCCAGGTAATTGATCTGGTGCTACAGGCTCGGCAACGCCGGGTAAACCTCATCCCTATCATTATGGCCGAAACTTTACAAGGCTTGGATGCCTATTCTATTGGTAGGGAGAATTTTCCATATCAAAGCCCCATCTTGATACACATGTATGTGGTTGGAAGAACATTTCAACCAGGTCCTGTCTCTCAATCTTATAGGGGAATGTACGTACCTACGGATTATGGGTCCCGCAGCCATTATCGTAACACTCTTGTGACGGAACGACATTGGATTGAGCATTTTTTGCACATCGGCTCTCTTGACATTGTGTGGGTTATCAGCCACTGGCGGATCAGAGATTTTTATTTGTTTACTGGGACCTATGCCCAAGTTATACTGGATGGTCGTTATCGGACCACGTTTTATCTCTCCTACCGGATCCTTCCCCAATTTGGCATAGAACAATTTATACCCGACGAGAACCGTCCCATGATGGACATGGTGATACTTAAGGGGAACGTTGGTTCACTTATCCGGGATATATGGGACGTAAACCATCCTCTACGAGCCACAGCTAATACTTTCTCGAAGAACATGTTCCTCTCCCATGTTTATCTGACATGGATTCTCTTGGCTACTGAGGAGCAATCCCGAGTCATCAGGTGTGTGCTGAGGAGAATTTTATCAAGGCGAGTCACTAGTGGCATAAATGCTCGACTTATGAAAATTGGTGAATATCTTAAAAGTTCTGGCTTGGTAGTCCCTTCGGCTTTACAATAGGAGTTTCAGTGGGTGTACGGTCTTAGAGCGCAGATGGCACATGCTCCTGATGAAGAAGGGCCAAGCAATGCTCCCCCCAGGCTAAGTAATGCAAGGCGACGAAGTAATGCCTGAGGGAATGATGCGGCAGACCCAAGTAATGCTGGTAGAAAGAGTAATGCCAGCGTGGCGACATTGTTGGCCAAGTAAAACTGTTGTTTTTGATAATGTGGAGGCTGATGATGATGAGGAAAGCTCAGAGAATTATCATCCGAGTGATGTTGGGGCATCCACTACGCCTCGCAGGAGTGTATGGGCTCGGTTGGGACGTCACGGATGTTGAAGAGACCATTTGAGAATGGGGAAGGTTAATGACCCTTTTTGGGGCTTTGGTATTTAGGAGGTAGCGGAGAGTTGTTAATGACTATCTCTTTGTCTAAGACATGCATTCCTTGGTTGCACCCATGGACCTTTGGAATTTTATATTTTGGTTGTTTGTTTAAATATTGTAAGTGCTCTATAGTGGTTTTTTTTCTTTGTTAGTCAAGAAACAAGAATGTAACCCTTTTTGTAATATAATGAATCTTCCTCGTACTTTAGTACATGTTCGACTGCACCCGAAGGCTACCTACGTTCCTTAGTGTTGAGGCTCAAGTCGAGGTAGTTCTTCCCCTGAGGAAAGATTTTTGTTGACGACTTGTTTTCTGTTATGAGCCATAGACTGTTTGTTGTAGATCATATGCCGAAGACTTTTCTCTCTTCTTCTCCTGAATTATCTTTTGTTGTGCTCTACCTTTTGCCTAGACCTCCCTTTTGGGTTTTCAATCTATCGAGCCCTTATCTCTCCTTGTATATTCTTTTTTCATGTGCTCTAACTTTTCCCTAGACCGCCCTTTCGGGTTTTCAATCTAGCGAGCTGAAGAGAGAAACAATAACTTGGTCACTTAAGCACATCTTGACCTATGCATAGTACCGCTTGAGCTTGTCCATGTTGAAGGGCTGAACAAGATCTTCCCCTTCTTGATTAGTAAGGAAAACTGCGCCTCCTAACTGTATCTGTTTCACGATGTATGGTCCCATCCATGGAGACTTCTATTTTTCCCAATTATCCACATTATTAGGGGGTTTTCATGGAGTACAAGATCTCCTACTTGAATGCTTCAGCCTTTGACCTTTTTATTGAAACCTCGAGCTATACGCTTTTGGTATGCTCGAGTGTGCTCAAAGGTCAGTAACCTTCGTTCATCTAACAGAGCTAATTCATCGTAGCACTGTTTGATCTAGTCAACCTCAGCTATATCTGCTTCCATCATTAATCTCAATGATAGGACCTCAATTTCAATGGTCAATACTGCTTCCATTCCATATGCTAAAGAATACGGCATAGCCCCTGTAGGTGTGCGAACTCACGTGCGATAGCCCCAGAGTGCTAACGACAATTTTTTCAGGCCAGTCTCTTCTTGTTTCAACCATCTTTCTGATAATGTTTTCTAATGTCTTGTTGGTTGCTTCGACAACACCATTGGCCTGTGCTCGGTAAGAGGAGGACTTATGTCGCCGCACTTTAAATTCGTCAAGCAGTCGGTTTACTTCTCCCTCGAAGTGTGAGCAATTATCAAAGATTATTTCAAAAGAAACTTCGTATATATATATATATGATATTTGTCTTGATAAATTTGGATACACTCTTAGCATTCAATACTTTGTAGGAAGCAGCTTCTACCCATTTCGTAAAGTAGTCGACAACAACTAGGACATACTCGTGGCCATTTGATCCTTTTGGATGAACCTGACCTATGACGTCGATACTCCATGTTGAGAAGGGCCAGGGAGCTGTGGAGTTGTACAATATATGCGGGGAACGTGTTGTAGATTTGCGAAGCGCTAACATTTGTCGTAGTGACGCACCCACCGAAGACAATCAATTTCTAGCGTACTCCACTAGTACCCTTATCGAATTGCTTTCCTTGAAAGCATATGCCCATTCATGTGTGGCCCACAAGTACCACCATGTAGTTGGTCCATGACTTGTTCTGCCTTGGCCTGATCTATACATGGCAGATTCAACCCTTGGTAGTGCCTTTTATATAGACTACCTCAACTGATCACAAATTGTGATGCCCATCTTCGTAGAGAGACCATTCCTTTTTTGTCTAAATTTGATGGACAAAATCCTTTCTCAAGCAAGTTCATATCTCTAAGTACCAGGGCTCATTGTCTTTGTTAGGAGTTGTATCAATTGTGAAGCAGCAGGAAAGAGTTATTTTCTTCCTGACCACAAATGGTTTAATGTTGATCTCTGCTAGAACTTTGACCAACGAAGCTAACGTTGCTAGAGCATCAACAAATTGATTTCTATCTCGGGGTAAATAATGGAATAACATGATATAACTGTAGCCGAGGATCTTGTGTTTTCCATTTCCCCTCGATTTGATTTATGATTAAGGCGGAATCACCAAAGATTTCTAATTCTTTTGCTCCTCTTTGAAGAGCTTCTTCTAGACCGGCGATGCAAGCTTCGTCTTCGGTAGTATTGTTTGAACATTCAAACTCAAATCTTATAGCCAAAGGAGTATGAGAATCTGCTAGATCAATTAGCAGTATTCCTAAGATGAAACCTTGTTTGTTCGCAGCCCCATTAAAGAACATTTGTCATTTGGTGTCATGATCTATAATTTCTAGGACACCCTCATACGGGAAACCTGCTTCTTCAACATCTTCTGAATCTAGTGGTAAATCAGCTAGATGATATGCGATCACACTTCCATTGATAGATTTGCGTGTGACATATGTGATGTCAAACTCATTGAGTAAGAATGACCATCTAGCCAATCGGTTGGAGAGTGAGGGCTTTTCGAAGATATATTTCATTGGGTCCATTCTGGAAATCACTTTGATGGACCGAGCTTGTAGATAGGGCTTGAGCCTCTGTGTTGTCCATAGCAGACCAGTACAGCTTTTCTCTAAGGCTGAGTCTTGTAGCTTCCTACTTATGAAATAAATGACATTTTCAATGTATGAATCTTCCTTTTCTTGTGCAAGTATAGCCCCTACTGCAGTGTCGGTGACAATTAGGTATAGCATGAGAGGTTTGTGAATATGTGGAGGAGCCAGCACTAGCGGACTAATAAGGTAGTCTTTGAATTTTTCAAAGGCAATCTGGCATTCTTCATCCCAGTCCCGGTCAGTGTCCTTTTTCAAGAGCTTGGATAATGCCTCACACATGGATGTCAGCTGTCTGATGAAGCGACCGATATATTAAAGTCGACCGATGAAACCCGTGACTTCTGTTGGAGTTTTCGGCTGTGGCATGTCTATGACAGCTTTCACTTTAGCAGGTTTTATCTTAATGCCCTGCTCGGTCACCATAAACCCTAATACTTTGCCTTTGGTAACCCCGTATGTGCACTTTGTTGGGTTGAGCTTCATTTAGTGTTTTCTTAACCTTTTGAAGAATCTTCAAAGGTCTTTGGCATGGGCGCCATTTGTGTTCCTTAGAAGGAACAATCATGTCATCCACATACACCTCGACTTCTTTATGTATCATGTCGTGGAAAAGAGTAGTGGCAGCTCTTTGATATGTAGCCCCATCATTTTTTAGCCCAAATGGAATGACAGTGTAGCAATATGTCCCCCATAGAGTGATGAATGAAGTTTTTTCTTAGTCCTCTGCTGCCATTTCGATTTGGTTATAACCCAGCACGTCGTCTACAAAGGATCTTAGTTTGTAAGAAGCCATAACGTCTACCACAATATCAATGTTGGGTAGAGGGAAGTCATCTTTGGGTGATGCTTTGTTAATGTCACGAAAGTCTATGCAGATCTGAACCTTTCCATTAGATTTCGGTACGGTCACTATGTTTGATAGTCAAATTGGGTACTCAACTACTCGGATGAACTTGACGTGTAGCTGTTTCATGATTTCATGTCACTTTTAGTGACCATTCTAGCTTAAGTCTGCGGAGCTTCTGCATAACTGGCTTAGCATTTGATTATGTAAGAATCTGATGCTCTACAATTGCTGGATCCAAGCCAGGCATGTCTTCGTAAAACAATGCAAAGACATTTGAAAACTCTTTGAGTTGACTAATCAATACTACTCTTTCTGTCCCTTAAAGATAACTACCGTTTCTAACCTCTTTGATCTCACTGCTCAACCTCAGATTGATAATGCACAAGTTTTCTTCTGATACTGCTGATCGGTGTTTTTCTCGTTCCTTGACCAACTTAGCGAGCTCAATAAGGTACTCTTTATCTTTTTGGTCCATTTGGTTAAATAACTTATTATTAACTAGTTCTATTATGTTTTCATTTATTTCAGTAAATTCGTTTCTTAACGTAGGTGTAACCAAGGAATACGCGAAGACATCGAGATTTTCATTATTAATTTCTAAGGTTACATGGTTGACTATTTTATTGAGGTCCTGGGGATTAAGGTCCTCAATTTCATGAAGCAGGCTGGTAGGTGACCAGTCCAAGGAAAAGAGGGATACAGGAGGAAGGGTGTATCCAAAACGATCCATCAAGTCTGTCGTTGTCAGGAGCGGCCCAATAGTTATATACTAGTTTTCAAGTGGGCTATCAGCAATAGCTTCAAATTCTCCCGGGATCTCTTTTTAACTAGTTCATCCGTCAATTATACCCAGGAAACTATCCCTAGGAAGTATTCACCGAATAAAGCCAAGGCATAGTCATCTTGGTCTATAGTCCAGGTGTTCTCAACTGTCACAGTCTTGTATGCAGTGATGCGCGGTTCCAGGATAACCATTTCCACTTCATTGGTGGCTAGAATGACATTTTCGAATATCTCCCAACCAGGGCATCTCTTACCATTTTGGCCTGTCCACGGTTTTGGAAACATAATATAGAAATTTGTTTCACCTTTCCATACAAAGTATCCATTCTGGATTTTTCTGTATGGCTATAGAGAAGGAACCTTGTAAGGCCGCCTTTCACGTTCTACCTTACTGTTTTAACGCTTTTCTTTAAAAACAGCTGCTAACTCGGCTGATGTAGGATTGTATCCCAAACCGAATGGATGAGTGCATTCCTTGATTTTATCCTGGACTAAATTGATCAGCCCTTATTGATTTCTACCAAGACCCAGACCAGGCATATAGTTCATTTTTTCGAGCATGTTTAATGGGACAATATCTTCGAAGACCGTGGCTTTCTTTCCAGTAATGTCAGTTTCTCACCCACATTCAATTACATTGACTCTGACCTGGGGATGACTTGAAAGCCACTTAGGAAGATACTAGTGTCATCAAGCTCTATCTCGAGTATTAGGATATCCCCACTTTCTTTATTTTAAATTATCTTATTAGTAAGTATGATCACTATGTGATCATCGTGGATGAACTTGATACACTGGTGCAGCGAAGAAGCTACCCCTTTCACCCCATGGATCCATAGATGTCCCAACAATAAACTGAAGGTGGCAGGAATATTTAGGATCTGGAATTCAATTGGCATAGTGAGCGGGACAACTGTCATTATCAAAGTTATCACTCCCAGGACACACCGGCTTGTGTTATCATATGCCCTTACTGGCTGTGATAAAGGAGTTAATTCTGAGAACTTTTACCCAAGTTTTGCTAACGTGCTTGTAGGACACACAATCAAAGATGAGCCGTTGTCTATCAGGACCCGAGGAACCCTCTTCCATAACCCCTACAGTGATGTGAAGAACGTCAATGTGGTTGATTCCTTCTTTTGGCAGATCCAAATCGGTTAACTTAATTACGTTCCCAAAATGTATATTTCTGATCATTTGGGTCAGTTTTCCTGGAGATGTTTCAATGGGGATAATTGTCTGACTTAAAGATTTGGCCAGTATGTCACGATGGTTCTTGGAAGCACATAATAAGCCCAAGATGGATATATTGGCTTGGGTATTTTTCATCTGAGCTAGTAAGGTATCTTCCATACTTTTAGCCCCAGTGTCTATTTCTTTACCTTTCCTAGAGTGGTCACCATTTTCTTGGTTTGGTTGATATGCCCAACCAGACTTAGTGAGGTGACTGACATCTCCGCCGACCTAATTAGTTTTTTCAGTGCTACTCATAGTTTGTCTGTCCTTAGGATAGTGTTCCAAGAGAGCATATTGCAATCAAGTTCATTTTCTTATAGAGAAAGATGAACAACGATATAAGGTAATGACTTTTCATTCATTTCAAACTTAGTGGGTACACAACTATCTTTACTGACCTCAATCATCTTGATTTGAGGTAGTGATAATTTACCACATTGTGCCTGGGGTGAGGTTTCTCACTGACTTTATCATCGATAAGATCTTGGACAACGCTCTAGAGTCGGTAGCACTTGTCAGTAAGATGACCACTGCAGTGAAGATATTCACAATAATGGGCATGATTCCATGTGTTAGGCAGAGGATTCGGCAGCTAGTAGTCTTCTAATGGCTTCAGAACTCCTTGTGCCATTAGCCCTTGCAGTATTAGTGATAGAGGAGCTTATAATTCATCTTAATGTCTATTTCCCCTGCTTGGTCCTCTGAAGTTTCTGTTTGGACCATTATTTCCACCAATTGTATAGATGGATCTATCTGCTCCATTGGACCATGGTACAGGTCCGTATTTTTTAGTAGAGAAGTTGGTTGGTGGCATTATCGGCATATTTCCCACCATGTGGATAGTTGCCCCTGATGTGTCGCTGCCTTTCCTTTAGAGTAACGAAATGAACTAGGAGGTGCATCGACTTTTAAATGCCTACTGTGTATATCTTCATCAATGTGAATTCCTACTTCCACTATAGCATTGAAGTTGCCAAAAGGGAGATACCTTATGTGTTCCAAGTAGATGGGTTGGAGATTTTTTATAAACAACCTAACTGATTCAGTTGGATCAGGTCTATCCAATGTTTTGGTTATTTCCTTTACCCTTTGGGTGCATGCCTCAAGTTCCATTTTATTCTCAGAGCTACTGTTGTCTTTGTATCTCTTTTGGAATTCCTCAGCTACTTGGTCCCAAGTACCCATAGTACTATTGTATGCCAACATTAACCATTGTTTTGCTGCCCCCATTAAAGTTAGATGAAAATTTGAAGTCATAGCCTCGAAGCTAGCTCCCCTTGAATGCATAGTGGTAGAGTAGGATTTTAAGTCGGAGATAGGACATCCAGTCGCATCAAAATTTTCTATGTCAGGCATTTTAAAATTTGAGAGCAGCATAGCTGAAGGTTGTAGCATCAATGGTCATGTAGAGAATTCTCCTTTGTTCAAGACCTTGAGCATCAGTTAGTTGAGGTTATGAATATCGGTTTCCACCTTTATGAGGGGTGGAACTGGAGCATGGTATATATTTGCGGGATTTGTTGCAGCTGGGTTTATTCCTGAGACTTGCTGAGGCACTTGGTAAGTGTTTTGAGGAGGTGCGATATTTGCAGCTTCAGCCTGATAACTAGAATCATTAAATGTTAGATAGGTCGTTACTTGTCTCTCTTGGACATAGTTTCCAGGGTCCATATGTAGGTTGTTTTGTAGTGGATTGGTGATCGGAAATGGAGGACAACTTGGATTTTGAGGTATAGTGGTGTTTGGGAAAGAGTAGCCCTGGTTTGGAAAGAAAGGGTTTAGATTTTGGTAGTAAGTATTTGGTGGGAAATTGGTGGTTGGGATGTTGGTATTTGGTGGAGGATTATTGTTTGGTTGAGGGTTAGTGTTTAGGGGAGCACTTGAGGTTGATGCCTCACGTGGTGTTACAGGAAAAGTGATTCCCTCTGCATTGGGTCTTAGGTTTCGCATGAGGTTTGTTATCTGGCCCATTAGGCGATCGGCCTATGCACCCAGATTTTGGTCTAACCACTGTTGCATCGCTGGAGTAGGAGCATACCCTGGAGACCCTGTCTCGGTACCCATATTAGTTCGTTCGTTCTCGACAGCCATTTTACTCGAATCTGTTTTCTCTGAACTAATCCTTATACTCTCTGACCTGACCTCTATACTTGTATCCCGTATCAAACGACCATTGCTATCTCTTCCTTTCCAAATTTGGGCCAGGTTTCTCTAAGAAATAGGGTTGAAGATATCAGAAAGCAAGGTTCCAGGATTTTGGTTAAGTACAGTGTGCTTTTATAATTTTACTTTATTTATTTTTCCTAAAATTGACCGAATAAGCATATGCTTTGTTTTGACAGTCTGGGACTTTTCCTAGAACAATGGATTCTTTCTCTAGAGTATAGAACATTCGTATTCCATCTGACTTTCGACTTCCCAAGATTGGACAAATCTCAGGCGAAGGTCTATACTCTTTTCGGGATCCACCATTCAAATGGTCTAGGACAATACCACCAGAATTATTAATCAGCCCCTGTGCATATATTTTTATTCATTTAAATATATTTTTGCAACAAGGATTGGTTATTAATTTCAATGTATAAAAAATTGATCAACCCATGAAGTGTCCTAAAAATATATATATGCTTTTAACGTTGGCTAATGCAGGGCTAGGATGACTTCACCCAGTTGGCCCCTCAGTAAGGGGTGCATGATGTGATAATTTCGACCTAAGTTCTCTATAGCCTCTCTTTCGAAATCATGGATACACGAGCGTGTTTATCGGATTGAATGGTAATAGTCAGAATATCTCTACATGAAAGCGTGTGTGTGCGTTAGCTAAAAAATAGTAAATTTTGATCTTTTTACAAATATTGTGACGACCCGACCCGGATCCCAAGACGAAATCCCAAGGTCGTGCCGCCAAGAAAGCAAATAACAACAAACAAGTAACAAATAATGGGTAGGGCCATAACGGCGATACACCGACAACTTAAAACACATGCGGAAGCAAATGAAATAAACAGTGGCGCCCGAGCTAACAAGCTCAAACTAAAACAACCAAAGAGATGATTAATCTCTCGGTCCCAAAAATTCGACTCGCGTGCCGCAACATTGGGCACGTAGAACAAACTCCCTGTTATGCAATTCAATATATAGCATAAAATAAACCAAGTCATCGGCGAAACTACGGCCGGAACCCAACATTAAACTAAGTCTAAGACTCTAGTCTAACAACTCAACGGCTAAACACATGCCGGAGAACAAACATATTAATAACTAGCAATATAGCATGCTAAACATTTTTCACCAATAAACCAAGCGCGACTAAAACTTGTCGGCTGCCAAAAGAATATCTAGCAATATAATTACAAATAACACAATTCACATTTAGGTTGCTACCCCAACATGAAGTTTACATAACTTCATCTTTCCCAACGACCTCACCAAAAACAAATAATCTATCTAAGTAGCAACCTTGCCAGAAATAATACTTCATCAACGCAATCTTCTTGATTTACTTGGATCCGCACGCTCGGCTCGGATCTAGGGAAAACAACCAACAAATAAACGTAAGTCACAAAGACTTAGTAAGTTACTAACCGTAACTTCCTATCATGGCATAATGCTCAATCATAAATTACATCATGCTATCGTCATGAAATAACCTTATATAAAAATCATGTTATGGCATCCATGCTCAACATAAATAAAACATGTTATCATTGTAGTATAACATTTCATTAAAATCCATGTCAAGGCATTTATATGCTTAACGATCATAATTCTTGTTATTGATATAACATAGCCTTCCGATGATTTACATGTCAAGGCATATAAACTTAACAACAATAATTCCTGCTTTTAACATAATGCCATATCCGAATAATATTCATGATAAGGCATAATAACTTAACAACAGTAATTCATGTTATTGTTATAACATAGTCTTCCCATAATATTCATGTCAAGGCGTACAAACTTAACAATAATGATTAATACCTTTGGCATAAAACCACATTCCAATAATACTCATGTGATAGCATACATGCTTACAACATTAATCCATATGTTATCTATTAAGTATAACATGTAAGAAACCAAAACAAACATCATATCATATCCAATTCACCAAGCACGTTATTCACTTAAGCACTTGTGAAACAATTCATGTATAAGGGATATGATACCAATACCCAAATTCCTCCGCGTGTCGCTCTCCCGCAAAAACACGTGCAAAACCTTTATGTGCCCTCGATATCCCTCTCGTAGATATCGACGTCCCCGAGACAGTCTCCGCTCGAGTTCCATAGTTATCAAAGTCATGTGTATTACTACAACTAAGATAAACTACTTCCCCACCGTGGCCATCGATGGAGGGGTGTGTGCAAACCCGGCACGGCGATCCATCGCGATCACGAATCTCACAATTCGTGAAGACGATGTATCGTCCCACCAAAACTCAACCAAACCGACTCCAGCTGGACTCAAAACCCAAGCACAAGTAATATATACTCATATGCTCAAAACAAGTAGGTAAACACTCTACTATCAAACTAGTCATGCAATTCATCCACAACTAGCATAAACATCACAACCGAGAATCATATAAGCTCTCATAATCAAGTGTGCTTCACACACTTCAAAACTTCTTGGAGGCTCGACCTCCATGAATTCTACCCAAAATTCCGTAGGACTTAAAATTATAGTTCCTAGGATTCATACTAACCCAAAGGTTAACTCCGTTGAGTTCAATCTAAGTTTTCCGAAAATTCAAGGATTAGAAGCTTAGGCTTCATCAACCCCTATGTTCATAACTATCGCCCAAAACCACAATCCCAATGTTCAATATACTCATATAAACCCAACAAACTAATTAACAATGCAACTTAGAATAATTTAGCCATCTTGTGCATAATATCATCCAAGTCATCATACCAATCATAACGTTCAATTCATGATTTAAAATTCACCACATGGTTCAATATGTTCTATTAAGCTTGTAAAACATATTAATCAAGCTAACATCATTAGATTGCAAGCTAAAACCAAATTAGGGCAAATCACCCTCCAAGCATCTCAACCAAACCAATTTCAATACTCATGGCTAATCAACACAACTAAGTTCAATAAACTCCACTAAACATGTATAACATGCTAATTAGGCTTACCATCATCTTTAACAAGCCAAATACAATTTGGGGAAAATCCCCTTCCAAGCATCTTTGTCATCCAAGCTCAATACCCATAATCAATTCATATAGCAAAGTTTAATATACTCTATTAAGCATATAAAACACATTAATCAAGCTTACATCATCAATTTGCAAGCTAAAACAAAATTAGGGCAAGACACCCTCCAAGAATCTCAACCAAACCAACATCAATCTTCATGAAAAATCAACATAATCAAGTTCAATAGGCAATTTAGAACATGAATTTCACATAGGCATGGTCTCACATAGGCCAATCAAGCTCTAACATAAACTTGAAATCCTAGGGTTCATACATTTCTAGAAATCCTAACAATGGCTTCCATTGACCCACATAGCACACATGGTTGATTCCCTAGGGTCAATGGAGCCTAAAAAGAAGGGGAAGAAAGGTAGAAACTTACCAAAGCTTAGCCCTAACAAGCTGAGAATTTGTGCCCTAACAATGGTGTCTCCTCTTCAACTCTTTCTTCAACTTGTAGGTAGAATGGGGAAGAAGAAGACCCTAGCAATGGACACCAAGCTTAAGCCCTTCAATCTCCCTAGAAACCACCTTCTCAAGCTTCCTCTTTGGTTGGGTTGAAGTGCTTGAAGAAGAACAAGAGGGGAACCCGTTTTTTGTCTTGGCCGAACCAAGTGAAGAGTGCGGCTGTTTTTGCTTTTAAATGAGGGATTAAATCCTCTAATCCAATCACTAATTAACCCCTAATCTCTTAATAGGTGTTTAGGATTAGTATTAGGTTAAGTAAGTGGGCTTAGGATAGGTTTAGAATAGGTTTAATGGGTTAAAATTTCGGACAGTGAACAAAAGGGGCAAAATCCCGAAATTCAACATTCAGGGACCCTTGCGGTCGCATCAGTCTCCTTGATGCGAGCGCATCATGCCAGCAACACTCAATTCAGGGTTTGTTGCTTCCTCGCTCGATCCCGGCCTCTCCCGCATGCATTCTCGAGTCTAAATCCTTCGAAATGGCTCACAATTGAACCCTTAAAGTTCTCAAACATTAAACTAGTCCATCCAAGTCTCAAACAAATTTTAAAGTAGGTCTAGACTCTCATAAACAACACCCGAAACAACCCGGGGCAAAACCGACGCAAGACGTAACTACTTGCTATCTAAACGTCGAATGAAACCGCAAACCAATGGGTAATAACCCATGATTGTAAACACCTATTAGGGCTACAAAATAGGCCTGAATGCCTCTCAGATGATGCTCAACAGATAGGGGAAATAGGCTCCCGAAAGACGAGACGTTCGCCCGGCTCCATCTCAAACTACGCGATAAGGAGAATTGCTATTCTCGAGGCGTCAAAACTTCACGAGACTTATGGAATACATCCAATTAGAAGTCTAACACATCTAAACATGTTATTTAATCATCATGTAAAGATCTGGGACCAAATCGAGGTCAGAAACACAAAACCCGCATAAACTCTCAATCGCGTCGCATTTCGACTATCGTCGGGTTACGACTTTTGACTTTAACAAGTCAACCACTAAATGACATCTCCTAAAAGTGTTTTAGTCTTAATGTGGTCTCTCATACACATTTAGACTCTCTCACAACCAAAAAAGCGATCAACCGAAGAAGAGATGCAAGCATTGCACGCAATTCGAGCTAACCGGGAATCGGGATCTTACAAATATAAAGCAGTAATAAAGCATTAAATTTTGGCCAGTCTTTTTGTTCATTTGTTGATTTTCTCGGCTAATAAGTTTGAATCACCGAAAGGACGGCACGAGCGAGAGTTACGGCCATTCAGATCAATAAATAGAAAGAAAAAAGGGTAAACTATCTAATCTTATTAATTACATTTGGTCCTAATCCCCAAAATAAAAATTACAAAATAAAATAATATTTACATTTCTAACATGATATAATATCAAAATAAAATAAAATAAAATTTCTCCCGCTTTATTTGTTTTTCTTTTCGGGTTGCATCGGTATCAAAACAAAGCTGCTGCAAAATTATCAGATCACACGCGCACACACATATATATATATATATATATATATATATATATATATATATATATATATATATATATATATATATATATATATATAAATACAATATTTAAACTGTAAATAAATAAATAAGGACATATTTAGCCAAAAACCAACAATAAACTTTTATATGTATAAAACAAAATGAGTTTGGCCATCCATTTTTTATTTTTTTTTAAATAAAAAAACAAAGTCCCTAGCAGAGTCGCCACTATGAGTGCCCCGTTTCAAACTTTTCCGGCCACTAAAAAGCGGGTGTTTTAAAAAACTTCGAGCGCGTGGAGTACGCTCAGTCTCAACTGTGGACTCAAAATATGTATAATAAAGTCGTCATCTTTATTTTAAGGATAAACAAAGAAACACCAAATATATCAGATTTGTGAGGGTTCAGAGGCTAATTTACGAGTTGGGAAAGGGTAAGGCACCTGTTAGTCCCAATGGGCACAATAATAAGCTAAAGGGGGGGTTGAATAGCTTATTAAACACTTAAAACTTTTCATTTTTTTTCCTAAAACAAGCACTTGCAATCTATTGAAAAGATTGAAATAGCGAAAGTCTTGTAAGGAAAACAGACTAAGTCTGCTGGTGTAGCACTACCGGTAGACTTAACTGGTTACTCAAGTTTGCTGCTAAAGGAATAAGTTAACATAAATTACAATAGTGTAAAGCAGTAAGTAAAGAACACATGTATTTTGATATGGTTCGTATTATAAAGAGTGTTACGTCCACCACCAAGGCAGTCCACCTTGGATTTAAATGTGCACTATGTTTTTCACTAGTTCTATTACAGAAATGTCCAATGGATTGTGTACAAAATATTTGACTTGTGTTTAGGATGGATGTATTGAATATCTGGACAAAACAGAATATTCAATGTGCAGAAGAATAGTATAAGGAACAACAATAAGAAGCTAAAGATTAATGGTTGATGCAGATCTTCTTGTTGTTGTTAAGGACTTCATTGATCAGTTGATAATCTCTTGAATGCAATGAATGTATAAAGCTTGTTGTTGTTGGAAAGATTTAGAGCATTGTCTTTTTCAGACTTTAATGACAGTATTTATAGCTTGGGCATTCTTGAGATCGTTGGAGAAGACGAAGTGAGTAACAACTCTATTAGGATGAATGCATTAAATGCTTGGAGATGTTTGTAGACTTCTTCTTCAACTGATATTGAGCAGGGAATGGTGAAGAGTTGTTGCAACAACTAGTAGGTGAGCAACAATCAGAGTTGCAGACCTGCAATAGTTGGTACAGTCTGTATGTGTCAGTCTGTTCACCTGCTCTGTCACATTTCAGGAGGCGAAAGTCTTCATGCTTTTTCTGAAAAGCTGGAGAGACGCGTCAGAGAAGTATAAGCTCTGATCTGGAGAATATTTGTAAGACCCCAATTCCCGGTTAGCTTGAATTATGTGCAATGCTTGCATTTCTTCTTTGGTTGATTGCTCGTTGGGTTTGTGAGAGAGTCTAGATGTGTATGAGAGATCACATTAAGACCAAAATTCTATTAAGAGATGTCATATAGATGTTGACTTGCTAAAGTCATAAGTCGTTGAGCTGGGTGATCGTCACGCCTTTCGGGAGTCCTTTTCTCCTATCTGTTGTTCATCATCTAAGAGGAATTTAAGCCTATTCTATGGCCCTTTGAAGTCTTGTTGCCCATCGGTTTGTGGTTTCATTTGACATTTCGTTAGCAAGATGTCGCGTCGTGCGTTGGTTTCGCACCGGGTTGTTTCGGGAGTTGTTGTGAGGGTTTTGGACCTACTTTGAGGATGGTTTGAGACTTGTTTCGTTTAGCTAAGAGTATGAGGACATTAAGGGTTGAATTATAGGTCGTTTCGAAGCTTTAAGGCTCGAGGATGCATGTAGGAGGGACCTAGACCGAGCAAGAATCAAGAAAGCTGAAATTGTGAAGGGCAGGAGCAATGCGCTTGCATAGAGGAGCACCATGCGACCGCATGGTGCATGGTCCCTGTTACGGGCTTTTTGAGCATTTGGCCGATTTGTCCAACTTATCCCCACCCAAACCCATCCTAAACTAATCCTAAACCCTCCTAACTATCTTAAGGCATATCCTAACCATCTAATTGAGATTTGGAGGTGGATTAGTGTGGTTAATTAGAGGGAAACAACCCCACTAATCTAAACACCACCCACTTACCTTCCTAACTCTTTTAAACCCCAACCTTCACATCTAGCACCCCATATTCAGCCACAACTTCACAAAAACGTGGGAGACTCGTATGAGAGCTTGAGAAGAGAGTTTCTAGGGTTATTGAGAGCCCAACCCTTGGAGTCCATAGCTAGGAGCCTCCATTTCTCAATCCACACCATAAATTTGAAGAGGAGGTTGAGGAGAACAAGACCCACCAATTGGAATTTCGAGTTGGAAGCTTGAAGGGGCAGAATAAAGGTAAGTTACTACCCCAATTTCTCTTTCTTTTGGCCCCATTGACCCTAGGGAAAACAACCTTAGTGCTATGTGAGGTCAATGGGTGCAATTTTAGGGCTTGTTTAGAGATGCCATGAACTCTAGATTTCTAGATGATGAATTGGCTTGGGTGAACCAATTTGGGACCTTGATTTATATGATATTCATATGTTAAGTAGCCTATTCATCCTTGCTATGTGATTTATTTCATGTTTATGAGTATGATTGGTGAAGTTACTTGGAAGGGGTTATGCCCAAATGATGATTTGGCTTAATGAACATGATTCTAGCCTTGATTAATATGTTATATATGTGTAGTATAGTGTATTAATCCATGTTATATGATTTATTCAAGTTTTGGAAAGTATGATTGGTGAGGTGATTTAAATGGATTTATGCCCTAAATGTGTTGTGTACCCTATGTTACCTAATTAATTGTTTTATTAGGTTTATATGGGTTTAATGAACTTGGGAATGTGGTGATTGATGATAGTTCTGAACATAGGGGGGTATTGTAGCCCATGCTTCTATGCCCTAATTTTCGGAAAGTGTACATTAGACTCAACAGAGTCATTATAAGTTCGATAATGTGCTAAACGAACTTGGGTTGAAATCCTACGACGATTGGATTTCGTTTGATTAATGTTGTGAAATGCATAGTCTCCAAACTTTAAATGGAATTATGATTATGATGAACTTTATGGATTTTTAAGCTTAGAAATCAAGCCCAAATGAATATTGGGATTTTGTTGTAAACTTTAATGAGATATTAAAGTGTGGATTTATGAAACACATAATGAATGAAATGTAGTATTAAGACTCAACCGAGTCGTTATAAGGCCAATGAAACGATAATGAGCCTTGGGTTGAAACCCTACAATGTTTGGGTTTTGTTTGGTTATGATTGTGCACACCGGGTTTTTGGGTTTGTGTCCAATTGAGACATTCATGTTATGGAGACTTATTAGAAATATATTTTGGGCATGCTTGCTAGAGCACGGGACATTAGAGACCAACGTATGGTCACGAGTATAATTAAGAGAAGATTAAGAAATAATTCTCTCCTTAAGGATTTTGGTTGCGTGCATATAAAAGCACTTGTGAGAAAGGGACTACGGGGTAGTCATGATGTTCTTGAGTATGGAATTAGTGATGTTGATCATGTATGACGATTAGGACTATGATTGAGTCCCGTGTACTTAAAATAAAGACTAAAATATTAAGTCTTGAGTTGTGGATATTCTTAGACTAACGTAGTAGTCTTTGGTTTGATTTTGAGTAGAGGATTATTGTAAACCTCACATTATGATTTATTAAGCTTATATTCTACCTTTGATTTGGGTGATGACTTGACGAATAATGTAAAACCCTAAAATGTTGCTTGATTGTGTTACGCATGGATTTATACATTGATAATCATCATAAACATGTTCATTTAGCTCCCGTATATGTTTAGAGTCAATAGCATGATCGTTGACGTCGTTTGAGATGCATGTATGCACTTTTCTTTCGCGAGATGCTTTGAATCTCGGGTTTAAGATTTATGTTGTAACTTCATGGATAATTGTTAGAGGGCATTTAAAACATCATTTACATGCCTTGGATGTTGGTTAGATGCTAGTTGCATCGTCGGTTTGGTTGCTAGTTTGATTCTAGCGAAAACCCTTTTTCAGTTTGACTTTTCCGGTCGTCGTTCGGGCGAGTTCTGCCTGAGTTCTTGGCCATGTTTTGTTGGGTTTTGAGACTTGATTCCTTTGGTTATAGATTGGAGGACATTAAGGTTGAATTGTAGACCATTTTTGGCTTGGAAGGACTCGAGAACGCATGCGGGAGAGTTCAGGATCGAGCAGGGAAGCAACAAAGGCCGGGAAATGGAATACAGGGGTGATGCGGTCGCATCACCCATCCTCCAAGCGACCGCAAGGGTCCAGATTCAGCATTACGGCATTGTATGTGCAGGAGATTGTTAGATTGCACGGGGTTCCAGTTAGTATTGTTTCCGACCGGGATCCGAGGTTTACATCGAGGTTTTGGCAAGCTTTGCAAGAAGCTATGGGGACCAAGCTGAACTTTAGCACTTTTCACCCTCACGACGACATCAGAGAACGATTCGATACTTGAGGATATGTTGCGGGCTTGTACGATTGATTTTAAAGGGAGTTGGGATACACATCTTCCTTTGGCGTAGTTTGCGCATAACAATAGTTACCAGCCGAGCACGAGATGCACCGCACCATGAGGCTCTTTATGGGAGGAAGTGTAGATCTCCAGTTTGTTGGGACGAGGTTGGAGAAGCAAAATTATGGGGTTCAGAAATTGTTCAGCAGTCTGTTGAGAGTGTGAAGATAATTCGAGATAGATTGCTCACCGCTCAAAGTCGACAGAAAAGCTATGCGGATAATAGAAGGAGAGATTTGGAGTTTCAGGTTGGGGACTTTGTATTTCTTAAGGTATCGCCTAGAAGGGGTACCAAGAGATTTGGGAAGAAAGGGAAATTGTCCCCGAGGTTTGTTGGACCTTTTGAGATTCTGGAGCGAGTTGGGAGTTTGGCATACAGGGTGGCTTTACCGCCGTCCTTGTCAGAGATCCATAATGTATTTCATGTGTCTATGCTTCGGAAATATCTTAAGGATGATTCCCATGTTCTTAAGTATGAGGAGATTACTTTTCAACCGGATTTGTCTTATGTTGAGCAGCCGGTGAAGATACTTGACACGAAAGAGCAAGTTTTGAGGAGCAAGAGAATTCCTTTGGTGAAAGTTCTTTGGAAGAATCACGAGATCGAGGAAGCAACTTGGGAGACCGAGTTGGAGATGCGAGAGAAATATCCTCATTTGTTTGATGACTACGGTAAGAATTTAGGGGCTAAATTCCTTAAAGTAGGGGAGAATGTAAAACCCTAAAATGTTGCTTGATTGTGTTATGCATGGATTCATACATTGATAATCATCATAAACATGTTCATTTAGCTCCCGTATATGTTTAGAGTCAATAGCATGATCGTTGACGTCGTTTGAGATGCATGTATGCACTTTTCTTTCGCGAGATGCTTTGAATCTCGGGTTTAAGATTTATGTTGTAACTTCATGGATAATTGTTAGAGGGCATTTAAAACATCATTTACATGCCTTGGATGTTGGTTAGATGCTAGTTGCATCGTCGGTTTGGTTGCTAGTTTGATTCTAGCGAAAACCCTTTTCAGTTTGACTTTTCCGGTCGTCGTTCGGGCGAGTTCTGCCTGAGTTCTTGGCCATGTTTTGTTGGGTTTTGAGACTTGATTCCTTTGGTTATAGATTGGAGGACATTAAGGTTGAATTGTAGACCATTTTTGGCTTGGAAGGACTCGAGAACGCATGGGAGAGTTCGGATCGAGCAGGAAGCAACAAAGGCCGGAAATGGAATAGGGGTGATGCGGTCGCATCACCCATCCTCCAAGCGACCGCAAGGGTCCAGATTCAAAGATTACGGATTTTTAATCCCTCTTCTCACCGTCCGAAAGTTTGACCCACTAAACCTAATCTAAACCTATCCTAAACTCACTTAATTAGCCTAACACTAATCCTAATCATCTATTAGAGATTTAGGGTAATTAGTGACTTAATTAGAGGATTTAATCCCTCATATATAAACCCAATCGCCGACTTTCTCATTGTCGGCCAAAACAGATTTCGACCCTTTCCTTCTTGCGATTTCGAGAGCACTCATGGAGGCTTGGAAGAGAGCTTGAGGGTGTTGATTCTAGGGTTTAAAGGGGCTGAGCTTGAAGCCATAGCTGGGTCTTCATCTTCCCCATTCTACCTACAAGTTTGAAGAAAGTGTTGAGGAGAAGACTCCATTGTTAGGGCACGAAAATTCTGTTTGTAGTGCTGAGTTTTGGTAAGTTTCTACCTCTCTTCTTCTTCTTTTTAGGCTCCATTGACCCTAGGAAACAACCAATTGTGCTATTTGAGGTCAATGGAAGCCATGGTTAGGGTTTATAGAAGATGTATGAACCCTAGGATTTCAAATTCATGATAGAACTTGATTGGCCTATGTGAGACCATGATTATGTGAAATTCATGTTCTAACTAGCCTATTGAACTTGATTATGTTGATTGTTCATGTGGATTGATGTTGGTTTGGTTGAGATACTTGGAGGGTGTCTTGCCCTAATTTTTTGTTAGCTTACAAATTATTGATGTGAGCTTGCTTAAAATGTTTTATATGCTTAATAGAGTCTATTAAACCATGTTGTAAATTTTAATCATGATTTGAAGGTTATGATTGGTATGATGACTTGGATGAAATTATGCACAAGATGGCTAAATTATTCTAAGTTGCATTGTTAATTAGATTGTTGGGTTTATATGATTTTATTGTGCATCGGGATTGTGGTTTTGGCGATAGTTATGAGGGGGATGATGAAGCCTAAGCTTCTAATCCTTGAATTTTCGGAAAACTTAGATTGAACTCAACGGAGTTAACCTTTGGGTTAGTATGAATCCTAGGAACTATAATTTTAAGTCCTACGGAATTTTGGGTAGAATTCATGGAGGTCGAGCCTCCAAGAAGTTTTGAAGTGTGTGTAGCACACTTGATTATGAGAGCTTATATGATTCTCTGTTGTGATGTTTATGCTAGTTGTGGATGAATTGCATGACTAGTTTGATAGTAGAGTGTTTACCTACTTGTTTTGAGCATATGAGTATATATTACTTGTGCTTGGGTTTTGAGTCCAGCTGGCGTCGGTCTGTTGAGTCTTTGGTGGGACGATACATCGTCTTCACGAATTATGGGATTCGTGATCGCGATGTATCGCCGTGTCGGGTTTGCACACACCCTCCATCGATGGCCACGGTGGGGAAGTAGTTTATCTTAGTTGTAGTAATACACATGACTTTGATAACTATGGAACTCGAGCGGAGATCGCCTTGGGACGCCGATATCTACGAGAGGGATATCGAGGGCACATAAGGGTTTTGCACGTGTTTTTTGTGAGCGACACACGCGGAGGAATTTTGGTAATTGTATCATATCCCTTATATATATGAATTGTTTCACAAGTGCTAAGTGAATAACGTGCTTGGTGACTTTCGATATGATGTGATGTTTGTTTTGGTTTCTTACATGTTATACTTAATAGATAACATACTGATTAATGTTGTTAAGCATATATGCTATCACATGAATATTATTTAATGTTGTTTTATGCCAAAGGTATAAGCTATTATTGTTAAGACTAAAATGCCTTGACATGGGTTATGATGAGATGTTATACGTTAATGATAACATAATTTATTTAATGTTGAGCATGGATGCCATACATGATTTAATATAAGGTTATTTCATGACGATAGCATGACATATTTTATGATTGAGCATTATGCCATGGTAGGAAGTTATGGTTAGTAACTTACTAAGTCATTGTGACTTACTTTTATTTGTTGGTTGTTTTTCCCTAGATCCGAGTCGCGGCGAGCGGATCCAAGTAAATCCGAAGGTTACGTTGGCAAGGAATTCTTTTGGAAAGGTTGCTACTTAGTTGATTTATTTTGTTTTTGGTGAGGTCGTTGGGAAGATGAAGTTATGTAAACTTCATTGTTGGGTAGCAAACCTTGATGTGATTGTAATGTTGTAATTATGTTATTAGCCTATTCTTTTGGTAGCCGATGGTAGAAGTCGTGCTTGATGTGTATTGGTAGTTATGCTTCCATATGCTTATTTGTTGTTAGTACTTATTATTATCGTACTTATGTTGTTGGTAGCCGACTTGTTTTAGTCGCGCTTGGTTAATTGGTGATTATGTTTAGCATGATATATTGCTAGTTAAATATTATGTTTGTTCTCCCAGGCATGTTTTAGCCGTTGAGTTGTTAGACTAGAGTCTTAGACTTAGTTTAATGTTGAGTTCCGTAGTAGCTTCGCCGATGACTTGGTTTATATTATGCTTAATATTTGAATTGCATAACATGTGGAGTTTGTTCTACGTGCCCAATGTTTGCACGCGAGTCAAATTTTTGGACCGAGATTAATCATCTCTTTGGTTGTTTTAGTTTGAGCTTGTTAGCTCTAGCGCCACTTGTTATATTATATTGTGCTTCCGCATGTGTTTTGAGTTGTCGGTGTATCGCCGTTATGGCCCTACCCATTATTTGCTACTGTGTGTTGTTATTTGTTTCCTTGGCGGCACGACCTTGGGATTTCGCCTTGGGATCCGGTCGGTCGTCACAGCTTGGTATCGAGCTATGATTATAAATTTAGCTTTCACCGATAGGTTCCTTGGCTTTGGGGGTTGGTTTGTGTGATAGATTTATTTTATTAACGCCGAGTGTTATTGTAGGTTTAATGGTGGATACTAGAGCAGAGCTAGTTCCGGAGGTGGCACCGGTAGAGGTGCCGGTAGAGGTATCAAGTGGCGGTGGCGTAAATGCTAACGATAACCGCCAATGTAATATTCCTCCACCGCGAACACCGTAAGAGCAAGATGAGGCGATGGCAAATATGTATCGTGGCATGCTTGATTTGATGAACGAGATGAATCAAAGAGGTTTTGGTAGAGTGGAGCAACAAGGGGGACCACTGCCTAACGTACAAAATGAGCCACGTGTAGAGAGGCCAAGGCAAGAGGCTAGACATAATGATAATTCTATGCTTGAAAGATTTGTGAAGTTAAAGCCGAGGCAATTTAATGGAGAGCCGACGCTGCAAAAGCCGAGCTTTGGATCGAACACTTGGAGAAAATATTTGCTCCCTTTGGGTTGCGATGATGAATGTAAAGTTGTATTAGCCGTGTTCAAGCTCGAGGGTGCCGCAGAGCATTGGTGTGTGCCGAGAGAGTTGGGAACCGCATAGAGTCCCAGATATGGCCTAATTCTCGCTCGAGAGTTCGTGAGCTTCCTATGTACCTGGTTGTCCGAGAAAAAGAGAGAAAGAATTTCTCGATTTGCAGTGGGAGTATGACAGCTTCAAGATTCAAACAGTATTCACTCGAGTTGGCTCGCATCGCATTACACATTTGATTCCCGATGAGGCTAGAGAGGACACATAAATTTGTAAAGGGTTTGAGGATCTGAGTCAGAAATGCCTTCTTTCTCATCGCCAGGGAGTACAGAAGGCCGTTGATAGAGCCTACATTATTGAGAGAGACATTGATGAGCATCGCATTATGCCTATTTCGGTTCTTCTCAACGCTCTGCCAGCCTTTCGCAAGTCATGGATCTGTAACCGTGGAAATTTTAGTGAGGCAATGATCGCAAGAAAGGAAGTGGAAAATCTCATTATGAAGGACATGCGAAGAGTCGCCGAGTGGCAAGGGGTCTAGTACTACATCTACTCCGAGAGATCGTAGCTGTGGCATTGGTTTGCTCTTATTGTTCCAAGATTGGGCATACGTAAGATAGGTGCCGAGTAAGAATGGAGCACCAATGGAGTTACTACTCAAGGAGTTTCGGGACACATGAAGAAAGATTGCCCTAAGTTGAAGAATAATCGCCAGAGGTTCCAATGACTACGCTTGGGACAAAGAGAGATAGCGATGGTAAAGCTAAGGCGCAGTGGTTTTGCTCTTGATCGTAGAGGAGTACCCGAAGTCTACAAAGCAGTTGATTGGAGGTACCGCTTTCTATTTTCTCGGTAATGAGGCTCGTGTACTTTATAGACCCGTGGTCATCGCATTCTTATGTTGCATCGCATTTTGTTGACAAGCTATGTGTTATGCCTCGCCTTTACCATACGCGCTTGAAGTATCAACCCCTCTCGGGGAATGTTTGTTGGCTTCAGATATTTATAGAGCATGCGATGTACTTGTGGATAAACATGTGTTGCATGCGGATTTGGTGGTGTTACCACTTCGTGATTTTGATGTTATACTTGGTATGGATTGGTTGAGCACATATCATGCATTGGTGGATTGCCTTAGTAAAAGCGGTTACTTTTACTTTGCCCGGGTGTTCCTAACTTCGTTTTTGGGAGATAATGCACCTAGTGGTTTACGGCCATTTCGCTTAAGGCTAGAAACCCTGCGTGGGTGCACAGGTATCTTGCTTTAGTGGACAAGTGCGGGTTTCTTCTTCTAATCTTGAAGATGTGCTGCCAGGTGTGAGTTCCTGGATGATTTTCTAAAGATTTCTGGGATGCCTCCGCATAGAGAGATTGAATTTGCATTGAGTTGTTGCCGACTACACCACTTCGAAGGCGCCGTATAGAATGGCACCTATGGAATTAAAGGAGTTGAAGGTTCAGTTACAAGAGCTTTCCTTGACATTGGCTTCATTAAGCCAAGCGTATCGCCTGGGGTGCACCCTGTTATTTGCGAGGAAGAAAGATGGGAGCCCGAGATTGTGCACGATTATCGGAGTTGAACAAGGCAACGATCAAGAACAAGTATCCATTGCCTCATATAGATGACTTGTTTGATCAATTGCAAGGATCGGGTGGTCTATTCCAAACTTGACTTGAGATTTGGTACCACGCTTGAAGGTTAGAGCCGAAGATGTTCGAAGACTGCCGCACGAGTACGGGCATTATGAATTTATGGTGATGCCATTCGGTTGACTAATGCGCCGGGGTGTTCATGGATTTGATGAACCGGGTATTTCATAATTTTCTTGATTGCTTCGTGGTGGTTTTCATAGACGACATCCTTGTGTATTCTAAGTCTCGGATGAGCATGCACAACATTTGCGGATGGTTTTGTCTATTCTTCGAGAGGGCAACTCTACGCCAAGTTTAGCAAGTGTGCTTTTTGCTAGAGGAGGTTTCTTTCTTGGGGCACGTTGTTTCTAGTGCCGATAGCGGTGGATCCTTCCAAAGTTGAGGCAAGAATGAATTGAGGAGGCCGACCACGCTATCGAGGTAGGAGTTTCGCTAGCCTTACATTATCGGAGATTTATTGAGGGATTTTCGAAGATTGCTACGCCCATGACAAATTTGACTCAAAAGAAGACCGCATTTGTGGAGCGATAATGTGAAGAAAGCTTCCAAGAATTGAAGAAAAGGTTGACTACGGCCAGGTTAGCATTGCTAGCGGAGGTGATAATTTTGTTGTTTATAGTGATGCTCGAAAGAAGGATTGGGATGTGTGCTTATTAATGGGAAAGTGATTGCTTATGCTTCAAGGAAGTTGTCTCCGTATGAGATGAATTATCCTACGCATGATCTTGAGTCAAGGCGATTATATTTGCTTTGCACAAGTGGAAGCATTATTTGTATGGTTCAAGTTTGAGATTTTCACGACATAAGAGTTTGAAATATCTCTCGAAAAGAGTTGAACATGAGACAATGGAGATGGATGGAGAAATTGAAGGATCACGATTGCACTATATTGTATCAT